>SJXQ01012563.1:696379-736351 GCA_006408695.1 Aepyceros melampus
AGACCACACGAGATGGGGGTTAGTGGGAGAAGGAGGGATGGCGGGGAGGGGAGGGGACTGAATATTTGTATAAAAAGCGAAAAAAGAAAATGTTTACCAGTTGGGGAGGGGCAATATTTATTTGTTGTAAATAGTAAATGCTAGACTTGAATCTTATATTAAAATCCTGTTTCTACTATAGCCTGAGAGTTGTGGTAAATTTGTTCTTTTCAGGGCCCTCATTTAAATGAGACACAGACTCTCACGTTCTGTGTTCAGGTAGGAAATCTCACAGGGTTATTGGTCCATTTTGGGCAGGAAAAGAGAGAAGGGCCGGCCAGCCTTCTCAGGCTCTCTTTAGGAAACAGAGACGCTCGCCTTTCACAGACCATATATTCACTTCAATACCATTACACTGGGCCACTCGCTGAGACAGCTCCTCAGAACCCCTGGAATTTGCATTTGGAAGTGCTTTCACATGACATAGTGACAACCTATGAAATTCCAGTGATAATAACATTTTGATGGCTCGGAGGGTGAAGGATCTGCCTGCAGTACAGGATCCATAGGAGATGCAGCTTCGATCCCTGGGTTGGGAAGATCCCCGGGCATAGAAAATGACAACCCAGTCCAATCCTCTCCCCTGAAAAATCCTGCGGACAGAAGAACCCGGAGGGCCACAGTCCACGGGGCTGCAAAGAGTCAGACGCAGCTGAGCACGACAGAAAGTGATGGCGTGAGGGGCAGTCTCTCCATGGAAACAAGGATTAAGCTGGGGGAAAGCCATCAGAATCAACAGTTTTGGGGCTCAGGAAGGTTATCAGACACGACAGGCAGGAGAGTGCTTGAAGGAAGGCGACGCTGCTGAACCTCAGCCGTTATGGAACTCTGCGCCAGGTCAGACACACTGACCTCTGAGACAAGGGGCCAGAAGAGGCAGTGACTGCACACAGCAAGGAATACCGGTCTTGCAAAAACAATTGGGGAAAGTGACCGCAGAAACGGAAAACAGCAGCCCTCAGGCAACAAACGCAAATCCTGAGAGGGAGAGAATCCGATTTCCAGAGCTGCCATGTTAAAATACTCAACATCCAGTTCTCAACAGATCACAGACCATATCAAGAAACCGAAAGTAGGGCTTGTTGACAGGAAAAAAGGAATTTGACAGAAACTATACCTGAGAAGGCTCAGATACTAAAATAATCACAGACATTAAGTGAACTGTCTTAAATATGCTCAGCTGAAAGAAACCATGGACGAGAAACTAAAGGAAATTAAGAGGACAATGTAGGACTATATATGGGGATTTAGTGAAAAGGTAGAAATGACAGGGACTCCCTTCCCTGCTGGTGCAGTGGGTAAGAGTCCGCCTGCCGACACAGGGGCACGGGTTTGACCCCTGACCGGGGAAGCTCCCACGTGCTGCGGAGCAACAGTTTCATGGGCCACAGCCGCTGGGGCCACGCTCTGGAGCCCACGAGTCGCAGCCACAGCGCCTGTGTGCCGAAACCACCGCGCCCCTGCGCCGCGCTGCTGAAACCCACACTCCGAGAGTCTGTGCTCGGCAACGGGCGCAGCCGCCGCAGTGGGTGGCCCAAGCCCCGCAGCCACGACTGGAGAGATGCCCGAGCAGGCGATGAAGGCCCAGCGCAGCCAAAAATTAAATACAGAAAATTTAAGAGCAGGTAGAAATTCCAAAAAGAAACCAGTTGGAGATTCTGGAGCTGAAAAGTACAGTAACTGAAGTGAAAAGCTCACTAGAGGGGGTCACTGGCAGACTTGAGCAGGCAGAAGAAAGAATCCGTGAGCTCCAAGTCAACAACTCATTGACCAGAGAAGTATTAATATATTTTTTGTTACCTGAAGATTATTGACCGGAGACATTTCCATGTGCATGCACATGACAGATCACGGGCCAAGGGTGTTCATTTCAGCAAAAACCCCCTGGTCAGTAATGTGTTACAGCAATTGAAGTTATTCTGTCTGAGGAGCAGAAAGGAGAAAGAGGGAAGAAAATTGAACAGACTCAAGGGACTTTGGCAACACCGTCGAATGTCACAACATAGCATAACAAGAGTCCCAGAATAAGAGATTATTTGAAGAAATAATGACTGAAAACATCTCAGATTTAATGAAAGACGTAAATCTACGCATTAAGAAGCTCAGTGAACTCCAAGCAAGGTAAACTCAGCCATGCAAAACATGTCACAACACAGTTGTTGAAAGACAAAGAAGAGATCTTGAAAGCAGCAAGAAAGAAAACAGTCCTGTGGAAGGACTGTCCCCAGTAAGAGTAACAGCTGATTTTTTTCATCAGAAACCATGGCAACCAGGTGGCAGTGAAATTGTTGGGGTCCTTTAATGGACCGGAACCTGGCGGTCTGGAGTCAAGAAAGCGAGAAAGAGAGAGAGAGAGAGAGAAAGAAAGACATGGGGACCCAAGCTCTGACGGAGCAAAGGTCTTTTATTAGCAGAAATGCAGGCTTATATATCTTTAGTAAGATGATTACTCAGCTATTACACAGGATGAAATTTTATCAATAGCCACAATATGGATAGTCTAATACATGCAAGGGAGTTACTGAAAGGAATCCAAGCAGATACCATTTCTCATGATCTCAGTCCTGAGAGCTGCGTGCAGCTCTGCTTGTTCTTGGAATAGGAACTGATAAGGAACTGAGAATTTATAAGAAACAGCACATAGGAATCCTCCTGTTAAACATTCCCTGACAATTCCCCCTTATTTATTTATAATATTTGTAAAAAACGGTTCTGACCACCTGAGTTTGTTTAGTTTTAACAATCTTTGCATGAAGGCAACGGTAAACGAAAAATATAATTGTCAAGACAATCACCAAAATTACAGTTCCAGACCCGATGCTGTGAGTCATGTTTTGAAACCATCCACATGGGTCTAGCCCAGATAATTGATCAGCTAGTGGTTCAGCTAAAGTTTTCAAATTAGTGGAAGAGGACAGATTTTTAGAAAAGGTTTCAAAGATTTTGTGATAATTGTACATTCACAGAGGCATTATCGTGTATGTTTTGTAGATGAAATTTGATTTGTTCCCAGCTGTAGGCACTGTGTTGAATTGAACAGGAGCAACACAAAACTGAGTCAGACTCCAATCACATTTTACATCACCTGTTTTTGTACATCTATTAATTGATCTCCAACCCATCAGATGGCTATTTTTAGTTCCTGTACTTCATCTTGAATACCCTCATCTATCGGAGCCTGAGAGGCCCACATAGTATGAGCATCTTTAGTCCAATTTTGGATAAAATTGTGTGTTTGCATTGAGGTTTGCAAAGCAACACCAGTGACGGCAGCAGTGGGGCAAATGGCTGTTATTCCCAAAATGCCAAGAATCAGCCAGCCAACGAATCGTCTAGATCACCAGAGCGGTTTAGTAAGTAACTGGGAAGCAAGTCCAGCCATAGGGCCTTCTTCCCAGGGCCGCTGGAGGTTTATTGGTAACCACAGACTACCTCGAGATCAAAGAATCAAAAGGGATTCATTTCTTAAGGAAACAGAAGAGTTAAGTACATAATTTATACAAGTTACAGAACGTAAAGTCTTATTGAATTATAAACTTCCTATAGCTAGAACAAAAGGAAGTGGAACATGGGTGTGTATAAAATATGATTGATTATAGCGAAAGAAACAATTACTATGACTATGATTGGTCCCTGTGAAATGTCCGGTCCAAGTCCCAAGTTCTTCGGTGCTTGCCGCAAGTCTCCAGGTGTCCCATTGTTCAGGCCCAATCCGTTTATAGAGGACGATTCGAGGATGAGGGGGGCCATTCCACCATCAAGCCACCCAAGAAGTCCTTTGTCATGGTAAGGCTCCATTGTAGTGTTAGTAACCTTCCATGCTATTTGAGTAGCATAATCACACGGTGCTGTTAATATTGTCTGAGCAGTTAGATAACCACATACCGTGGGGTCCCCAATCGACAATTGTATGATTAGCCACAAACATTAATCTTCCTGATTTGGCCTGACACTTGTCCCAACAAACAGGAGTATATTTAAAGTTCTCATTAGTAAACTCTTTGCATAGTGTTCTTTGTTCTCTCCCTAATTCTTTCCCTAAAGTTTCATAGTATAAACATGGTTCACGGACAAAGAAAGGGCAGTAAATAATCCAAGCAGTGTGTGGAAGTTCCTTTTTGGAGGCAGGACGAAAGCCCCTGCTTGTCGACTGACATTACTCCATCATTTTGTTGGGCCCATGCATAAAGGAAGGATTTCATAGCCTGGAGAAATGTTATTAGTCTTGCTTCTTCCGCAGAATGAGAGGCCCCTCCAAGCTCCAAGGAGCGGGCATGTGTGTTGAGTCATTAATGGGTATGATTGGTCCTGTATCTGTCCATTCTATAACCTGCAATAAAAGGGAGGGGGGTTAGGTAATAAGTGTGATCAGTCACGTCAGCCTGAGCAGGGGAAGCAAAAGCAAGCATAGCGACAAAAATATTTTCAGGATTCTGAGGCATTCCCTGTTGAGAAACCAGATTTTCAGCTTGATTAGTAAGGGTTTCTATCTGCCTGCAAGTGAGGTGAAGTGAGGTGAAGTTGCTCAGTCTAACCTACTAGGCTTCTCTGTCCATGGGATTCTCCAGGCAAGAATACTGGAGTGGATTGCCATTTCCTTCTCCAGGGGATCTTCCCGACCCAGGGATCGAACCCGGGTCTCCCACATTGGAGGCAGACGCTTTAACCTCTGAGCCACCAGGGAGATCATAAGGTCAATGACGTCGAGTGCGGTGTTTTTTGGAAATTTTTAAAGCCGCCATGGCTTGTATTGGAATTTCTTCCTCTTGGGGTTTTTGTTGTTGCATCTCTAGTTTGAATGCTGGGGCCCCCTTAGGTTGAATCTTCCGAAGAGGAAGCCATGTGAGTTCATTGGATCCATCCGGAGAAATACAAACATTCCCCTTTCCCTGAAAGATTAGTTTCCTAGACTTCCATTGATTAGTTAACCCGTCTTGATACCAAATGGGCAAAGGAAGGGAGGTGTCCTTCAGTGTCTTGAAATGTTTTTCTGCTTTTGTCAAAATATCTCCTTGCGGTACGTTTAAAAATCTTAAAACAAATAAAGCTATATTAACAGTAGTTATATGGAAAGGAAATGGCAGCCCACTCCAGTGTTCTTGCCTGGAGAATCCCAGGGACAGAGGAGCCTGGTGGGCTGCCGTCTGTGGGGTCGCACAGTCAGACAGGACTGAAGCAGCAGTAGCAGCAAGTCTCCCGCATTAGCAGTCGGTTCTTTATCGCTGGCGCCACCGAGGAAGCCCTCCTCCTAGTATTGTTCCTTGCTCACTTATGTCTCTTTATGACCCCATGGAATGCAGCATGCCAGGCTTTCCTGTCCTTCACCATCTAGTAGACTCTAAGATAGTTTTATCTAATACAACCTAAATAAAATTGTACTGAAATCTTTAAAAAAAAAAAAGTTACAGGCTTAAAAAATAGATTGTGCTGGAATCTAGTAGAGTCTGCTCTGGATAAGGAAGATAGACGTGTTCCTGTGTATTCCCCCGTATTTAATTTTTTATTTGTAGTTTCAGTGTGTAATGTGTTTGTTTACTTATGTCTTGTGTTTGTGGATTACAAGGAGTGTCTGTAATCTGTTTAATAGAGAATGAATGTAAAAATTGTTTCAACTGCTTAGAAATAGAGGCAGGGCCATTGTCTGTTTTTATAGAATTAGGCGTTCTCATTATTGCAAAGTAAGCGAACAGGTTGGTTATAGCATGTCGCGTGTAGTTTCACCTCGGAGAGGGGTGGCCCAAATACAAGAAGAATTTGTATCGATCGAGACGTGTAAGAAGGAAGAGGAAGAAAGTTCAGGGCAATGAGTTACATCCATTTGCCATAAAATTCTCTCTCATTTGTTATAAACCTTTTTTATATTTTTGTATTTATCATTTTATTTCTTATACCCTATACCTTTTAATTAAAAATATGCATCTTATTTTTCTTTAGCAACTAAGAAGTGTCTTCTATATTAGCATTTTATAGATTGGTGAATATGTTTATTATATTATATATATTTGTTTTAATAAATATATTATATGATATATTTATTAATAGTCTAAAATCTCTGTAGGAAAAACTTTCTGTAAGAGGAAGTTAATGTTCAGTACTAATGTTTTAAAATCTTATTTTATTTGGAAATGACCTAGCTATTTAATAAACTTTTATTATTTAGTTTAGTACAATTCTAAAACTTTCCGTTTCATTCAGTTGCTCAGTCCTGTCCAACTCTTTGCCACCCCATGAATCGCAGCATGCCAGGCCTCCCTGTCCATCACCAACTCCCGGAGTTCACTCAGACTCACGTCCATTGAGTCCGTGATGCCATCCAGCCATCTCATCCTCGGTCGTCCCCTTCTCCTCCTGCCCCCAATCCCTCCCAGCATCAGGGTCTTTTCCAATGAGTCAACTCTTCGCATGAGGTGGTCAAAGTACACCCAAAAAAGATATCGATCAGATCTAGACCCTTAAATCTAAAGGAAATTTTAAAGGAAAGAGTCGGACACGACTGCGCGACTGAACTGAACTGAACTGAACTGATGGGACTAGATGTTCTTTAGTAGCCTGTAATTTTTCTTTCACAAGGGGCCATTGCTCTGTCTAAATAGGCTCATCATTCTTCCAAGTTATTTTAATCATTGCTTTGTTTGTTAAATGAGCAGTGGCCCCTAGGAAAAATGTGGAATGTATATCTGAGTTTGCCATTGCATAAATAAGTCCTTTCCTATTAAATTAAGAGGTGTATCTATCACATAAAGTCTTAATGTTGCAGGCTGGCCTTTTGGTCCTTCATATGGGTAGATTTGAACATTTTGATAAATTTCTTGTACTTTGGTTTGAGAAAATTCTGCAATTTGGCAAGAGATTTTTTGTATAGGCCAGGATTTGGGCCATAAGTGTTTGGAAATAATAGTAATATTAGATCCAGTGTCGAGGAGACCAGAAAATCTTTTACCATTAATTTTGATACTTATATTTGGTCGGGAATATTCAGATACCAATGATGTCCATAAGGATTGTTTTTGATCTGTACTGCTGAATCTGCCTGTGTGTACATCTTTAGAGGAGTTAATAGAATGTAAGGCAAAAGAAGTAATTGAGCAATTTTGTCCCCCTTTCTGAATTGCCATGAATCTGAGATGACATCATGATTTGAATGTTTCCTTTATAATCTGAATTAATTACTTCAGGGTGAACAGCAATTTCTTTAGAAGTCAAAATAGATTGGCCAAGTAAAAGACGGGTTTTTTGTGGGGTCAGGGGCCCCAAAAGTCCGGTAGGTATTCTAGAAGGGACTGCTTGAGGGTAAAGGAAAAAAACCGTTTAGGGCTGGTATATCGACGGCAGCACTGCCGGATGTTGAGGGTTTGAGGGAAAAGATAGAATTTGTCCCTGGTGTTTGTTGTAGGGGACCTGGGTGGGGGGGTCCCCTGTTTGGAGTTTCCCAGAATAGGTTTTCCTTCAATATCAAATTTAGATTTACAATCTTTGGCCCAATGCATTCCTCTACATCAGCGAGGGCAGATTCTTGGAGGTTTTTTATTAGCCTTCTTAAATGGTTTTTATCTCCACATGTAAAGCATCCTTCATTTCCCTTTCTAAAGGCAATAACCAGTCTCAGCTAGCATTTGCATCTTTTGAGATTCTGATCCTAGATTCTGACAAGCCTTCAAATAATCAATAATAGTCCCAGTCTCACAAATTGGAGCATAGCTCTTTGACATTCCTGATTTGCATTCTCATAAGCAAGTAATTCAGTGCAAATAGACAAAAACAACAGAATGGGAAAGACTAGAAATCTCTTCAAGAAAATTAGACATACCAAGGGAACATTTCATGCAAAGATGGGCTCGATAAAGGACAGAAATGGTATGGACCTAACAGAAGCAGAAGATATTAAGAAGAGGTGGCAAGAATATCCAGAAGAACTGTACAAAAAAGATCTTCATAACCTGGATAATCACGATGGTGTGATCACTCATCTAGAGCCAGACATCCTGGAATGTGAAGTCAAGTGGGCCTTAGAAAGCATCACTATGAACAAAGCTAGTGGAGGTGATGGCATTCCAGTTGAGCTATTTCAAATCCTGAAAGATGATGCTGTGAAAGTGCTACACTCAATATGCCAGCAAATCTGGAAAACTCAGTGGTGCCACGGGACTGGAAAAGGTCAGTTTTCATTCTGATCCCAAAGAAAGGCAATGCCAAAGAATGCTCAAACTACTGCACAATTGCACTCATCTCACATGCTAGTAAAGTAATGCTCAAAAGTCTCCAAACCAGGCTTCAGCAATACGTGAACTGTGAACTTCCAGATGTTCAAGCTGGTTTTAGAAAAAGCAGAGCAACCAGAGATCAAATTGCCAACATTTGCTGGATCATGGAAAAAGCAAGAGAGTTCCAGAAAAACATCTATTTCTGCTTTATTGACTATGCCAAAGCCTTTGACTGTGTGGATCACAATAAACTGTAGAAAATTCTGAAAGAGATGGGAATACCAGACCACCTAACCTGCCTCTTGAGAAGTCTGTATGCAAGTCAGGAAGCAACAGTTAGAACTGGACATGGAACAACAGACTGGTTCCAAATAGGAAAAGGAGTATGTCAAGGCTATATATTGTCACCCTGCTTATTTAACTTCTATGCAGAGTACATCATGAGAAATGCTGGGCTGGAAGAAGCACAAGCTGGAATCAAGATTGCCGGGAGAAATATCAATAACCTCAGATAGGCAGATGACACCACCCTTATGGCAGAAAGTGAAGAGGAACTAAAAAGCCTCTTGATGAAAGTGAAAGAGGAGAATGAAAAAGTTGGCTTAAAGCTCAACATTCAGAAAATGAAGATCATGGCATCCGGTCCCATCACTTCATGGGAAATAGATGGGGAAACAGTGTCAGACTTTATTTTTTTGGGCTCCAAATCACTGCAGATGGTGACTGCAGCCATGAAATTAAAAGACGCTTACTTCTTGGAAGAAAAGTTATGAGCAACCTAGATAGTATATTCAAAAGCAGAGACATTACTTTGCGGACTAAGGTTCGTCTAGTCAAGGCTATGGTTTTTCCTGTGGTCATGTATGGATGTGAGAGTTGGACTGTGAAGAAGGCTGAGCGCCGAAGAATTGATGCTTTTGAACTGTGGTGTTGGAGAAGACTCTTGAGAGTCCCTTGGACTGCAAGGAGATCCAACCTGTCCATTCTGAAGGAGATCAGCCCTAGGATTTCTTTGGAAGGAATGATGCTCAAGCTGAAGCTCCAGTACTTTGGCCACCTCATACGAAGAGTTGACTCACTGGAAAAGACCCTGATGCTGGGAGGGATTGGGGGCAGGAGGAGAAGGGGACGACTGAGGATGAGATGGCTGGATGGCATCACGGACTCAATGGACGTGAGTCTGAGTGAACTCCAGGAGTTGGTGATGGACAGGGAGGCCTGGCGTACTGCGATTCATGGGGTCGCAAAGAGTCGGACACGGCTGAGCGACTGAACTGAACTGAACTGAACTGGTATCAAATTGTTTGTCGCCAGTTAACATTTCAAAAGTAATTTGGTTTTGGGGAGTACTAGCTCGAGCATTCTTGTTAGCATGATCTCTGGCTATATCATGAAACATTGAAGACATTCTCTTGGTTTAAGAAGAGCTTTTATTAAAGTTCGCCAATCATAGGGAATAGTTTCCAATAGAAGATGCCACAACAGTTAGAAGCCCTTTAGTAAAAGGCGAATGTGGGTCATACATAATTATAGCTCTTTTCATTTGTTGCATGTAAAAAAGATTAATACTGTCATATTGAGGTATTATATGTCCTTGAGCATCAGGATTTCTTAAAACTGGAAAGGCGGAGAAACCTCGACTTCAGAGATTTGTGATTGCAAAGCCAGTAATTCAGAGAGCCTCTGCCATGGAGGAGAGCGAGTAAGTGCTGATTTTTTTTGCAGATATGAGTCTGTGTTGAGGACTTACTGTTATCTAAAAAAGTATTAGTGGTTTTGGTGTCAAAAGGTGTCTCAGGAGAGTTGTTATCAGAACTATTAGGTTCTAGCAAAGGAGAGACTTTTGGAGTTGTGCTTGTTGGCAGAAGAGGAGCATTTGGAGTAGCCAGGATAGGATTAGTGAGAAAATTTTGAAATATTTTATGTTGTTTTAATTGGGCCTCTTGTAAATTTTTATCATTTAAATTATATTCATGTAATATGTGTTCTGTCCTGTTGTTGAATATTGGGAGGTTTAGAATTTACCTTGAAATGGCAGAATTACAGCTTTAATGAGAGCCCATAGGGGCCAGAAATCAACTGGAATATGTTTTCCCTGTTTGGTGGCTCGTTCAACATTTCCTTTGACCTGGTGCCAAATTTCTAAATCAAAATTGATCACTGTTTGAAAGCAAGCCTCTATTCATTGGCATGAAACCAAGAATCCCTGAGCTTTAAACAAATGGTAAAGTAAAGTAGAGAAATGATGGGGCTTTCCAGCCGTTTGACCAGTGTCTTAGTAATTACCGACCTCAATAGGTCCCTGAGTCACTCTGTCTGAAATGCCACGTATGCCAGAGTCCCTGTTTCTGGGCGCCAGAAACAGGGGTCTTTTAATGGGCCGGAACCTGGCGATCCAGAGTCGACGATAAGAAAGTGAAAGAGAGAGAGAGAAAGAGAGAGAGAAAGAAAGAAAGGCACAGGGACCCAAGCTCTGATGGGGCAAAGGTCTTTTATTAGCAGAAATGCAGACTTATATATCTTTAGTAAGATTACTCAGCTATTACACAGGATGAAATTTTATCAATAGCCACAATATGGATAGTCTAATACATACAAGGTCGCTGATGCTGAAGAGTCATTGAAGGGAGTTACTGAAAGGAATCCAAGCAGATACCGTTCTCATGATCTCAGTCCTGAGAGCTGCGTGCAGCTCTGCTTGTTCTTGGAATAGGAACCGATAAGGAACAGAGAATTTATAAGAAACAGCACATAGGAATCCTTCTGTTAAACACTCCCTGACATAACATAACATATTTCAAATGTTGGAAGAAAAAGAATTCTATATCCTGTAAACTATCCTTTAAGGATGAAAGGAAATCAAGATGTTGCCAGATAAACAAAGTTAAGGGAGTCTGTTATGAATAGTCGTGCCTACAAGAAATTCTGAAGGGAGCCCTTTAGGGCAAATGAAAAAGCCCTAGACGGTAACTCAACACCATGTGAAAAAGTAAAGAACACTAGGAGAAGTAATGAACTGATAATTCTAAAAGCCTTTATTATTGCACTTTTGTTTGTACCTTTTTTCCCTGTGCGACTTAAAATGCAAATTCGGAGACTGTCCTGGTGGTCCAGTGGTTAAGACTCCACGATCCCAATGAAGGGGGTCCAGGTGTCGGGGGCCCAGGTGTCGGGGGCCCAGGTTTGATCCCTGGTCAGGGAGTTAGCTCCCACACGTCTCAAGGGAAGATCAAAGACTCTGAGGCTGCAGCCAAGACCTGGCACAGCCAAAGAAGCAAATATTTTTTAAAAAAAGAAAGCAAATGCCTTGAGACAAATGAAAACAAGAGCAAAGCATAACAGAACTTACAGGATACAGAAAAAGTAGTGCAAAGAGGGAATTTTACAGCCTTCCACATCTACATTAAAAAAAATAAGTCTTCAAATCAGTAACCTGACTATACACTTAAAGAATTAGAAAAAGAGAAAACTAAACTCCAAGCTAACTGAAGGAAGAAAATGATAAAATGACCGTGGAGAGAAACAAAACAGAGCATAGGAAAACAGAGAAAAGTCAACAAAACCAAACCTTGATTCTTTGGGGAAAAAATTGACAAAATCGGCATTCAAATTACTAAAATCTGAAATGAAAGTGGGAACATCACCACTGACTTTACAGAAATAAGGATTATAAGAGAATATAGGACTTGCCTGGCAGTCCAGTGGTTAAGAATCTGCCTGCCATTGCAGGGGACATAGGTTCAATCCTCGGTCCAGGAAGATCCCACATGCCACGGGGCAACTTAAGTTTTTGTGCCCCACAACTCCTGAGCCTGAGCTCCAGAGCCCACAAGCCGCAGCTTCGGAGCCCACGTGCTGCAGCTGCTGAAACCAGGCATGCCTAGAGCCTGTGTTCAGCAACAAGAGAAGACACCGCAATGAGAAACCCACGCACCACAGCTGGAGAGTAGCCCCTGCTCTCTGCAACTAGAGAAAGCCCACAGGCAGCAACAGAAGACCCAGCACAGCCAAAAATAATAAATAAATTTTTAAAGAAGAAAGACTTGAAAAAAGAATACCACGCACGATTGTATGCCAATGATATGCACGGTAATATTCAGCGTAAAAAGGAATGGAGTTCTGATTCATGCTACAACATGGATGGGCCTTGAAAACACAGGTTCCACTTGTAAGAAACATCTGGAATAAGCAAATTGATTGGAACAGAAATGAGAATAGATTACCAAGGATTGGGGGTAGAGGGAAGATGGGGAGTTAACGCTTAATGGGAGAAGGCAATGGCACCCCACTCCAGTACTCTTGCCTGGAAAATCCCATGGACAGAGGTGCCTGGTAGGCTGCAGCCCATGGAGTCGCTAAGAGTCAGTTTCTCTTTGGGGTGATGGTTGCTTAACAGTGTGAGTGGAATTAATGGCACTGAATCATCCTTTTAAAAATAAAATATTGATTTATTATCTAATTAAAATTTCAATAAATGTTTATAAAATTAGCATTTTATGTTATGAAAGAAAGAAGGTGAAAGTGAAGTCACTCAGTCTTGTCCAACTCTTTGCGACCCCATGGACTGTAGCCTACAGGCTCCTCCATCCATGGGATTTTCCAGGCAAGAATACTGGACTGGGTTGCCATTTCCTTCTCCAGGAGATCTTCCCGACCCAGGGATTGAACCCGGGTCTCCCACATACAGACTCCCAAAGAGTCTTAGGCAGACTCTTTACCATCTGAGCCACCAGGGAAGTCACAAAACCATACTTTCCCTGACTGGGAATCAAACCTGGGCCACAGTGGTCAAAGTGACAAATCCTAGCCCCTAGACCACAGCCGGGAAGGAGCTACCCCACGTCCGAGGTCAGGGGCAGCGGCCGAGAGGCGCTACCCCACATCTGAGGTCAGGGGGGCAGCCGAGAGTGCCAGGCTGTGACAGCGCAGGTGCAGCCAAGAGGAGCTACCTCACATCCGAGGCCAGGGGCGGCGGCCGGGAGGAGCTACCCCACATCCATGGAGCAGTGGCTGCACGGGTGCAGGAGGGCCTAGAGGAGCTACTCCATGTTCAAGGTCAGGAGGGGCGCTGGTGAGGAGATACCCCTCATCCAAGGTAAGGAGCAGCGGCTGCACTTTGCTGGAGCGGCCGTGAAGAGATACCCCATGTCCAAGGTAAGAAAAACCCAAGTAAGACGGTAGGTGTTGCAAGAGGGCATCAGAGGGCAGACACGCTGAAACCATACTCACAGAAAACTAGCCAATCTAATCACACTAGGACCACAGCCTCGTCTAACTCAATGTAACTAAGCCATGCCCGTGGGGCCACCCAAGATGGGCGGGTCATGGTGGAGAGGTCTGACACAATGTGGTCCACTGGAGAAGGGAAAACAAACCACTTCAGTATTCTTGCCTTGAGAACCCCATGAACAGTATGAAAAGGCAAAATGATAGGATACTGAAAGAGGAACTCCCCAGATCAGTAGGTGCCCAATATGCTACTGGAGATCAGTGGAGAAATAACACCAGAAAGAACGAAGGGATGGAGCCAAAGCAAAAACAAAACCCAGCTGTTGGATGTGACTGGTGATAGAAGCAAGGTCTGATGCTGTAAAGAGCAATATTGGATAGGAACCTGGAATGTCAGGTCCATTAATCAAGGTAAATTGGAAGCGGTCAAACAAGAGATGGCAAGAGTGAACATCAACATTCTAGGAGTCAGTCCTAGGGGCGGGGCTGGACAAGGGGGCGGGGCGAGGCGGGGCCGGCCGGAGAACTACCAGGCCGAGGGGGCCAGAGCCCCGCGCGAGGGGTGGGGGAAGGGACGGAAGCGGGGACCTGGAGCGGACACTGCGGGTGGGGCGGCGGCTGGGGAAGGGGTGCGCGAGGCTGAGCGCGGGGTCTGGGGCCGGGGACCTCCAGCACGCCCGGCCAGGTCCCCAGCGTTGGAGCTGGAGGGACCCAGCCGGACAGTGCCGGGCTCGGGTTCCCCGGGCCAGGCATCCCGGGCCTGGCCCAGGCTTGGCTGCGCTCCGGGAGACTTCCTCCCTCCCCGCCGCCTGGATTCTTGGGTCGGATCGGCCGCTCCCCCGGCGCACTGGTACGACCCCTGCCGCTGCCCCATGCATGGGCCAGGGTGTAGCGGGAGATGAGAGCCTGGAGGTTCACGCCCCTGTGCCCAGTCTGGTCCCAACTGGGGTCGCAGCCTTGCGGCTGGAGCCGGGCCCGGTGCCCCCGCCGCCACACCTAGGAAGGAGACCACGTGCTGGAGGAGCACGTCTTTCTCCCCAAGAGCCATGGCCTCTAAGTGTTGGTAGAGGGCACCATGCGCCCTGAGGACCTGACCAGCAGCTGGACAAACTCAGGTTACACATCTCAGCCCCAGGGCTTCCTATGGGCCCTCCTTTCTGGGCCTGGACTCTCTTTCAGAGTGACCCCTAAATAGCCCCATTGCTGTCATAGAAATGCATTCTGTGCTTCTCACGTGCACCATCCCCTGCTAAGTATGATTTGAGACAAAGTTTTTTAACTGACTCATCACCACGGTCTCCTTGGCCTTTCCTAGTTGGACAGGCAGCTAGGAAATCATACGCACAATCTTATTTTTGTCTGTTAGATTGAACCCAATAACCCATTGCCTCTGACTCCCCTCTTCCTTCAAACTCTTGTTCAATGCCCCCATAAAGTCTTCCCAGGCTGATTCCCCCTGCCCCACCCCACAATCTCTCCAGTCATTAGGACAGCCTTAGCACATGTAACCACTCCTCCCAGCTTCCAGAAGAGGAAGATGAGACCAGAGAGGGAAAGGGACTTGCTGTGATGTCTGCTAGATGAGTGATCTTATCGTAAAGACACTGGGAGCAGCCTCAGGTGGTAAGACAGGGCTTTGGAGCCAGACAGCCCTGGGATTGAACCCCAGCCCTGCCTTTCATGGGCTGTGACCACTCTAGGCCTCAGTTTCCTCACCTGTGAAATAGGGTTTAATAATAACAATCCAGTAATACCAATCCCCAACCAGCAGTGCTAAAGAAGCTGAAGTTGAATGGTTCTATGAAGACCTACAAGACCTTCTAGAACTAACACCCCAAAAAGATGTCCTTTTCATTCTAGGGGACTGGAATGCAAAAGTAGGAAGTCAAGAAACACCTGGAGTAACAGGCAAATTTGGCCTTGGAGTACAGAATAAAGCAGGGCAAAGGCTAATAGAGTTTTGCCAAGAGAACGCACTGGTCATAGCAAACACCCTCTTCCAACAACACAAGAGAAGACTCTACACATGGACATCACCAGATGGTCAACACCAAAATCAGATTGATTATATTCTTTGCAGCCAAAGATGGAGAAGCTCTATACAGTCAGCAAAAACAAGACCAGGAGCTGACTGTGGCTCCGATCATGAACTCCTTATTGCAAAATTCTGACTTAAATTGAAGAAAGTAGGGAAAACTACTAGACCATTCAGGTATGACCTAAATCAAATCCGTTATGATTATACAGTGGAAGTGAGAAATAATTTAAGGGACTAGTTCTGATAGACAGAGTGCCTCATGAACTACGGACGGGGGTTTGTGATATTGTACAGAAGACAGGGAGCAAGACCATCCCCAAATAAAAGAAATGCAAAAAAGCAAAATGGCTGTCTGAGGAGGACTTACAAATAGCTATGAAAAGAAGAGAAGCAAAAAAGCAAAGGAAAAAATGAAAAATATACCCATTTGAGTGCAGAGTTCCACAGAATAGCAAGGAGAGATAAGAAAGCCTTCCTTATGATCAGTACAAAGAAATAGAGGAAAACAATAGAATGGGAAAGTCTAGAGATCTCTTCAAAAACTTAGAGATACCAAGGGAACATTTCATGCAAAGATGTGCACAATAAAGGACAGAAATGGTAGGGACCTAACAGAAGCAGAAGAGATTAAGAAGAGGTGGCAAGAATACACAGAAGAACTGTACAAAAAAGATTTTCATGACCCAGATAATCATGATGGTGTGCTCACTCACCTAGAGCCAGACATCCTGGAGTATGAAGTCAAGTAGGCCTTAGGAAGCATTACCATGAACAAAGCTAGTGGAGGTGATGGAATTCCAGTTGAGCTATTTCAAAGCCTAAAAGATGATGCTGTGAAAGTGCTCCACTCAATATGCCAGAAGATTTGGAAAACTCAGCAGTGGCCACAGGACTGGAAAAGATCAGTTTTCATTCTAATCCCTAAAAAGGCAATGCCAAAGAATGCTCACACTACCACACAATGCACTCATCTCACATGCTAGTAAAGTAGTGCTCAAAATTCTCCAAGCCAGGCTTCAACAATACATGAACTGTGAACTTCCAGATGTTCAAGCTGGTTTTAGAAAAGGCAGAGGAACCAGAGATCAAATTGCCAACATCTGCTAGATCATTGAAAAAGCAAGAGAGTTCCAGAAAAACATTTATTTCTGCTTTATTGACTATGCCAAAACTTTTGACTATGTAGATCACAACAAACTGTGGAAAATTCTTCAAGAGATGGGAATATCAGACCACATGACCTGCCTCTTGAGAAATCTGTATGCAGGTCAGGAAGCAACAGTTAGAACTGGATCTGGAACAACAGACTGGTTCCAAATAGGAAAAGGAGTACATCAAGGCTGCATATTGTCACCCGGCTTATTTAACTTATATGCAGAGTACATCATGAGAAACGCTGGGCTGGAGGAAGCACAAGCTGGAATCAAGATTGCTGGGAGAAGTATCAATAACCTCAGATATGCAGATGACACCACCCTAAGGCAGAAAGTGAAGAGGAACTAAGAGCCTCTTGATGAAAGTGAAAAAGGAGAGTGAAAAAGTTGGCTTAAAGCTCAAAATTCAGAAAACTAAGATCCTGGCATCTGGTCCCATCACTTCGTGGCAAATAGATGGGAAAACAGTGGAAATAATGGCTGACTTTATTTATTTATTTATTTATTTTGGTGGGGGGGGGGCTCCAAAATCACTGCAGATGGTGACTACAACCATGAAATTAAAAGACGCTTGTTCCTTGGAAGAAAAGCTATGACCAACTTAGACAGCATTTTAGGAAGAAAAGACTTTGGCTGACAAAGTTCCATCTAGTCAATGCTATTGTTTTTCCAGTAGTCATGTATGGATGTGAGAGTTTGACTATAAAGAAAGCTGAGTGCTGAAGAACTGATGCTTTTGAATTGTGGTGTTGGAGAAGACTCTTGAGAGTCCCTTGGACTGCAAGGAGGTCCAACCAGTCCATCCTAAAGATCAGTCCTGAATATTCATTGGAAGGACTTATGTTGAAGCTGAAACTCCAATACTTTGGCCACCTGATGTGAAGAGCTGACTCAAGACCCTGATGCTGAGAAAGACTGAAGTCTAGAGGAGAAGGGGACAACAGAGGATGAGATGGTTAGATGGTATCACTGACTTAATGGGCATGAGTTTGAGTAAATTCCAGGAGTTGGTGATGAACAGGGAGGCCTGGCCTGCTGCAATCCATGAGGTCTCAGAGTCGGACATGACTGAGTGACTGAACTGAAATACCAATCCCATGGGGTTGATGGGATGACCAAGATGGTTGAAGAAAAAGTATAACATTTGAGTCATGGTGAGTGGGAACATTAGCTTCCCCCTGCCCTTTAATGGAAGATAAGCAAATCTGAAATAGGATGATGGAGACTAGTGATCAGAAGAAACCTTAGAAGAATCCCCTCAATAGAGTCACAGACATAGAAATCGAATTTATGGTTACCAAAGGAAAAACAAAGGGGATAAATTGGGAGACTGGGATTGACATACTGCTGCTAAGTCACTTCAGTCGTGCCGACTCTGTGCGACCCCATAGACGGCAGCCCACCAGGCTCCCCCGTCCCTGGGATTCTCCAGGCAAGAGTACTGGAGTGGGGTGCCATTGCCTTCTCCGGATTGACATGCTACTGTACACAAAATAGATAAGGACCTACTGTATAGCACAGGGGGCTTCCCTGGTAGCTCAGCTGGTAAAGAATCCGCCTGCAATACAGGAGACCCCGGTTCGATTCCTGAGTAGGGAATCTCTCCCCGGGAGAAGGGATAAGCTACCCACTCCAGTATTCTTGGGCTTCCCGGGTGGCTCTGATGGTAAACAATTCCCCTGCAATGCGGGAGACCTGGGTTCAATCCCTGGGTTGGGAAGATCCCCTCGAGGAGGTCATGGCAACCCACTCTAGTATTCTTGCCTGGAGAATCCCCATGGACAGAGGTGCCTGGCATGCTACAGTCTACGGGGTCACATAAGACTCGGACATGACAGAGTGACTAAGCACAGCACAGGCAATATAGCACAGGGAACTCGACTCAGTACCCTGTAGTGGCCTATAGGGGAATAAAATCTAAAAAAAGTGGATATATGTATAACTGAGTCACTTTGCTGTACACCTGAAACTAAGGCAACATTGTAAATCAACTATAATTCAATTAAAAATTTTAAAATAACATGGAAAGTGGCCACATACTCCCTCTCTTCCAACACATCCAGAGATGGAGGATTCATGCCTCTGAAGGGGTTTCCAGCTGGAAGAGAAGCCATAGAGGATACAGCAGAGAGGAGGCCTTGATGTTCGGAGGTCTGTGGGGCAGACACATGCCCACCACGTCCACCAGGGACAAAATTCAAGCAGATGACCTGACAAGCAGGCAATGACACTCTTAAGGCAGGAAGACAACACCTGCTGGAATTAAGACACCCCCTAAAGCACAAGGTCAGTTTATTGTTCTAGGATCTTAAGGTATGTCAGGGAATTTCTGTCCTGGGGATTCTGAAAATACTGAGGAAAAACCTCCATGGATGGGGTGCTCATGTTTAGTTCTTGGGAAACACCCAGTGTACTTCTCTTGTCCTGGCATCATTACTAACGGTCCCCTTCTCACTCTTAAAATATCTTCATTTGGACAATAAAGTACTTGTTACATTAACTCTGACAAAGGCAGGAGTCCAGAGAGCCTCTTCCAGGCCTGGACACCAGCAACTCTGCTGGAATTTCTGGATCCCCAGAGACTTCAAGAGATAGTGTGTTTGTCTATCCCCTTGAAATCACCAAATCAAATCGAAAATGAGAATAAGCAAAAAGTCAAGCTAAGGGACGGGCAGGGCCTGCTGAATTGCGACACCTAGTGGGGAGAGTTCACAGTGCTGGAGGCTAGGTTAAAGGGACATCCCAGGACTGGCCATTGGTTATTTCAAGTCAGCTGGTAAAGCAAAGAACAACAGCTAACATTTACCAAGCACTATATTTTCCAATAGTCATGTACGGATGTGAGAGCTGGACCATAAAGAAAGCTCAGAAAAGTTAGGTAACATCCTCCAGGTCATTTAGCTAGCGAATGGGCAGCTCACTGCCTCTTGGTCCAGTCTCCATCAGCTAGAGGACGAAGCTCCTTCAGAGGTATCTCCCATCTAAGATGACTTCAACTAACCCTCTGACATGGAGATGATGTAAAGGAACAGTGAGAGGCAGAGTGTGTACCAGGAGGTCTGTTTCCACATCTAACAGAAAAGAGTAGTTGTTTCTGTACCAATCAGGGATTAAATTGGGGGCATTAAACTAGACAATGAGAAAATCTATAAACCATCTGTTCAAAGCACAGTGGAGCTGCTCATTTAAATAAATACTCTCCAGCAGGAAAAATGAAACAGCTCCTCCCTTCCCCATCCCCTTCAACAATATTTGCTCATGGAATCTGAAGAGTGGTCACTGCAGCTTGCCAGCTACCCCCGGGGACCCAGACTCAGACGTCCCACCATTCTCACTGCAAGGAAGGCCAAAGTGACCGAAGACTTTCTCCTGCTTCCTTTACACATTCTCTCTTCTAAGGAAGGCAGATCATCCCAGGACCTCTCTCTCCTTCAACTTCTTTCCCTTCCAAAGCTAAAAAGTGAGGCAGGTGAAGCATGGCCAAGGGACCATACACCGTGGGAAGTTTTGTTAGAAGTCTGTTAGAAGGTTGCCAGGTGACATTTGGGACATGCTTATTGTCAGTTCAGTTCAGTTCAGTTGCTCAGTCGTGTCCGACTCTTTGCGACCCCATGAGCCACAGCACGCCAGGCCTCCCTGTCCATCACCAACTCCCGGAGTCCACACAAACCCATGTCCATTGAGTCGGTGATGCCACCCAACGATCTCATTCTCTGTCATCCCCTTCTCCTCCTGCCCTCAATCTTTCCCAGCATCAGGGTCTTTTCAAATGAGTCAGCTGTTTGCATCAGGTAGCCAAATTATTGGAGTTTCAGCTTCAACATCAGTCCTCCCAATGAACACTCAGGACTGATCTCCTTTAGAATGGACTGGTTGGATCTCCTTGCAGTCCAAGAGACTCTCAAGAGTCTTCTCCAACACCACAGTTCAAAAGCATCAATTCTTCGGCGCTCAGCTTTCTTCACAGTCCAACTCTCACATCCATACATGACCACTGGAAAAACCATAGCCTTGACTAGATGGACCTTTTTTGACAAAGTAATGTCTCTGCTTTTGAATATGCTATCTAGGTTGGTCATAACTTTCCTTCCAAGGAGTAAGCGTCTTTTAATTTCATGGCTCCAATCACCATCTGCAGTGATTTAGAAAGCATCAATTGCTTATCTGAAATTTGCTGTTTATATAAGTGTCCTGTATTTTTAACTGCTAAATCTGGCAACTTTGCTTTGCAATTGTCACTGAAACAGCTGGAAAACATAGACAGTCAGAGTTCTGCAAACTTCTTCTGTAAAGGGCCAGATGCTAAGTATTTTAGGCTTCGGAGACCTTACCGTCTCCATCACAGTTACTCACCTCTGCCACTGTAGTACATAACTCAGCCACAAACAACACAGCATGAGTGAGCATGACTGTGTCCCAGTAAAGCTTTATTTACAAAATAGACATCAGGCCATAGTTCACCAATTCTTGGACCGTTAGATCCTTCAGACTTCGGGCTATCTTCACAGGTGTGGTAGGGGCAAGAGTGGCTTGGATCTGAGTTCTCAAGTGTGGAAAAAGTGAAAGAGAGTGATCAAAAATCACTGAGCATAATGCATACGCGTAATTCGGGGTGGGTGTACACACAGGCACGTGTGGCCCTTCGGAAAGCAGGCACTTCTAGAACAGGGGTGGTCTGGAGCTGCTGAGGTTTTACAAAGTCTCTGCCAGCCTCTGTGTGAAGAAGTGCAGGTTCTCTGCTGGAATTCCTGACAGTCGGCATGTGCTCTGTTAAGACAGAAATGCACAGGCAACATCGTGAAATCAGACAGAAGGCACAGATGGCAAGTAAAGCAGGTCAACCTGGAGAAGGTCTTCAGGTGAGCTAAAGCTGTTGGCACTTGTCTACCTGAGCCTGCATGCCGCAATGAAAATCAAAGATCCTGCATGCCACAACTAAAACCGGCACAACCGAATAAATAAATATTAAACGAAAAAGAGTCAGGTATGGCTGAGTCCCTTTGCTGTTCGTCTGAAACTATCACAACATTGTTAATCGGTTATACCTCAATATAAAATAAAAAGCTTTAAATTTAGAGAAAAAATAAACCACAGCCCTGGGACACCCTAAGCGGTCCAGTGGTTAAGACTTTACTTTCCAGTGCAGGAGGTGTGTGTTCGATCCCTGGTCAGGGAACTAAGATCCCCCATGCCTCTTCACCAAAAAAACAAAACATGATAACAGAAGCAATATTGTAACACATTCAATAAAAGACACACAAAAAAATTTTTTTAAGGAATCAGGTCTTAATTGACCAACTCTCCCACAGATAAGAGACTTCCCTAGTTGCTCAGACAGTAAGGAATCTGCCTGCAGTGCAGGAGACCCAAGTTGGGAATCCCTGAGTTGGGAAAATCCCCTGGAGAAGGGAATGGCAACCCACTCCACTATTCTTGCCTGGAGAATTCTATGGACAGGGAGCCTGGTGGGCTACAGTCCATGGGGTCACAAGAGAGTCAGACATGACTGATAGACACATAGATAATATCTATACATGCTGGAGAACATACAAAAATACAAAATCAGAAAAAACAAGCAAACAAAAAACAAAACCAAAACAAACAAAAAACCTCCCCAAGTCCAACTACCTACAGGCTCTTCAAAACTGAACCAAAGCACAGAGACTTTGGAGAGGATTCAAAATGTGTGCAAAGCAACTGGCACTGGACAATTTCCCATTTTTTAGAAAATGTTCCCCACATTGGCCAGTCACAGTGCAGCATGAGATGGGTGAAAGGCAATAGAAAACCCACTGTCTTTCTGGCAGGAGGAACCAGAGCCTGGAGCCCAGAGCAATTAAGCTTGCTCAAGAGGTGGGGGGGCGTGAATCTTGGAAAGGAGAGAGCCAGAGAAGAGGAACCCTGAATTCCCTGTATAGCAAACTCTGCCCAAGTCTCCAGTTGAGACGCCTGAACCACATCTGAGCAGGGGAAACAGCAGCTATCCCTGCAAAGATGAAAGAACCAAACTGAGCCTTGAGCAGTTGCCAGCTGCAAGGAAAACAGTGTGTGTAGTTTGACGTTAACCAAGTTAATTACCTACTCAAGGAAAACATCAGCAATTTCCTGAGGGATAAAGTAGAATTCAGGGTCTCTTCAATACAATCTTCAAAATATTCAGGGTATAACCTGAAATTCTCAGTGTACAAAGAACCAGGAAAACATGACCCATTCTCAAAAGGAAAACAAAACAGAGGCCAATCTCAAGATGACTGAGATGCTAGAATTATCAGACAAGGACATTTAAAGCAACTCTTAAAACTGTATTCAAGGATATAAAGAAAAAATACATTTATAATAAAAGAACAGATAGGAAACCACAGCAGAAAAAAAATAGAAAATAGAGAACCAAATGGAAATTTTAGAACTAAATATCTGGAATAAAAATAATTCAGGGTGTGGGCTTAATGGTCAAATGAAGATCCAGGGGAAGAGAACATAACTTGAAGATAGATCAATAGAAAATAAAGAATGGGAAGGAAAGAAAACAGAGCAGAAAGGAAAAAGATGACAAAGTGTCAGGGACCTGTGGAATAATATCAAAATGTCTAATATATGGGTAATTAGAGTCCCAGAAAGAGAAGAAAGGGAAAATGGGACAGAAAATATGTATACATATATATTTGAAAGCTTGGGGGAAGAGATTTCCCTGGTGGGTCAGTCGTTAAGAACCCAGCTTCCAGACTTCCCTGGTGGTGCTGTGGATAAGAATCCACCTGCCAATGCAGGGGACATGGGTTTGATCCGGGTCCAAGAGGATTCCACATGCCTTGGGGCAACAAAGCTTGTGTGCCACAACTGCTGAGCCCACCCGCCTGGAGCCTGTGCCCCACCACGAGAGAAGCCCACTTACTGCAGGGAAGAGTAGCCCTCACTTGCTGTAATTAGAGAAAGCCCACGCTCAGCAGTGAAGACCCAGCACAACCGAAAGAACAAAATAAAATCTGCCTTCCAACAGATGTTGATAAAGGATCCGCCTGCAATGCAGGAGACCCCGGTTTGATTCCTGGATAGGGAAGATCCGCTAGAAGAAGGGATAGGCTACCCACTCCGGTATTCTTGGGCTTCTCTTGTGGCTCAGCTGGTAAAGAATCTGCCTGAATGCAGGAGACCTGGGTTCGACCCCTGGGTTGGGAAGATCCCCTGGAGAAGGGAAAGGCTACCCACTCCAGTACTCTGGCCTGGAGAATCCATGGACTATATGGGGTCACAAAGAGTTGGACACGACTGAGCGACTTTCACTTTCCAACAGAGGAGACGTGGCTTCGATCCCCTTGCTGGGAACTAAGGCCCCACGTGCAACTAAGCCTGTGTGCTGCAACACAGATCTGAGACCTGATACAACCAAATAACTAAAAAGTGAAAGAAAAACAAAAACTCCGGGGAGGATCCTGTTGAGAGGAAAAAGTCGAGTACATGGGAAAGATAAGCAACCACAAATTGTAGAAGTTTTCATAGAAGGGGAAAGGGATTACAGAAGTAAAGTGTAGAGATTTGGCTAATGCAGGAAAGACGCCAGTCATTGTACTGGGAGCAGGCCGGGGAGAGGAGGGACAGGGGCAAGGAGAGGTGGATTTCTGTTCTTCGTGGGGATGCTACAGTTGGGACATCACCAGATGGCAAAATGACGGAAGGTCGAGGTCAGGCTGTCACCAGGACTGTCAGAAGCACGCACCTGCAGCCTGAGAAGGACGGCAGACAGAAAGTGAGAGGCCTAGAGGGGGAGCAGTGTGAGGGTGAGAGCTGGGGTACCGATGAGGGGGGACGGTTCAGTGGGAGCAACCAAGCGGACAGCAGAAAAGACAGGAGGGAGGCTGACTTTGGGGTTCGGAGCAGAACAGTCTCCTGTGAGGCCAGACCCAGCAGGGCTCAGCAGGGTTCCCTGCTCAGGATATCACAGGTGGCGACCGCGGTGCTGGCCAGGTTGTGTTCACTCGGGCTGTGGTCAGAATTCACTCGCTCACGGGCCCTGGATGATGGCTGGCTCCTGCTGGAGGCTGCCCCAGCCACCTGCCTCAGGGCACCAGCAGTCTCTGGACTACATCTGTTAGTAACATGGAGTCTATAGCATAATCACAGTTTGACATCCCATCGCCTTTGCCATGGTCTCTTCATTAGAAACACGTCACAGGTACACATGCTCAAGAGGAGAGCATCTCAGAGAGGTGTGAACACCAGGAGTCAGGGACCTGGGGTGGGAGGTGTGCCTTGGGGTCTGCCCTGTGCAGAAAGGAAGGGGATATGGGGATTTGCTGGTCACTGCAGGGCCGCATGCTGGGAAGAGGTGGGAGCTGGGTCGGGGCCAGGGCCTGGCAAGGGATGGGTGGGCTTGGGGAGAGGGTCTTAGACGTTGATAGAGACTGAATTCTCTGCCTTTCATGTGTCACACAGACTATGAAAACGCAATCTGCTTACCTATGATAATATGCTGTGTCAAATAGGTTAACTTTGTTAAGTATATATTGATTTTATTTCCTCCCAAAGATGGCCTCTTTTTTTTTTTTTTTTACATTCTTTAAAAATTCATTTATTAGATTGGTCTAAAGACATATTGCACCAAATCTTAAGACAAAGGACACTGGACATTAAGAAAGAGGTCCACCCCAGTCTTTACAATCTAGTGCAGTTCCTCTTCTTCTTGTTTAATACTCTGCTAGCATTATTACAAGGATGGCCTCTTTAAAGAGCAGATGGTTGAGCACAGACACCAAGACAGCCTGAGAGGAGTCCCGGAGAGGACAGGGAGAAAGAAAATGACAGCCCGCTCCCAGCAGAAGAGGCAGAGGAGGGCCAGGAGGCGAAGGAGAGAGTCGAAGCCGATGCTTTGAAATTAGAACTCAATAAGGTTGAGAGATGAAATTGCGTGACTGTCAATAAAATAATCAGAGGACGATGGCTGATAAGACCCTAGGATCATAAAAGTGACGAGGGCACACTTGAAGCCCTGGCGGGGACAGCCACGACCCAAGCTGATATACATCCATGTGTGACATTTAAAAATTCATTATAATTAAAATATGCATTGAAAGAAAGTGCTCGTCTCAGTCATGTCTGACTGTTTGCAACCGGGCTCCTCTGTTCATGGAATTCTCCAGGCAAGAGTACTGGAATAGGTAGCTACTCCATTCTCCAGGGATCTTCCTGACCTAGGATTCGAACCTGGGTCTCCTGCATTGCAGGCAGATTCTTTACTGCCTGAGCTACAAGGGAAGTTCAAAATATGTACAGCATGACAATAAAAAGAAGCAGCAGCTGGTAGCTAAAAGCTAGTCGTTTAGAGGGGCAGTCAAATGAGAAGCTCTTATATTTTCCTTTTTTCAGTTCTTTTTTTTAATTTATTTTTATTTATTTGGCTGAGCTGGGTCTTAGTCACTGCATGTAGGATCTAGTTCCCTGACCAGGGATTGAACCTTGGTCCCCTGCATTGGGAGCACAGAGTCTTAGCCACTGGACCACCAGAGATGTCCCCAGTAGAGTATATTTTCTAAAGGACGGAGCAAGATTGGGTTAACTGGATGCATCCACGTGAGCTCATGTTCCAGCTCTCTCACTGGAGTGGACAAGAGTGGACATTCCTTCCTGCCCTCAGTGCCCATGGAGACGATGTGATCTGCATCACGAGGGCCCAAGTATTTGTCACTAACAACATTCACCATTTAAAAAAGCAGGGCTCCCTGGAGAATGGCTGGGTCCACATCTCAGTGCAGAGAAGTACCAGCAGACCTAAGTATTCTAGCTGAGCCAGAGCTTGGTAATCCAGAAGACTCAAAAGGTGGTGTTGAAAGGAGAAGGGACACAGCAAAACAAACCAAAGCTGGCGATCTGAGTTATCTGAAAGGAATCAAAACTTGTAAAAAGCCTGAGTCCCTAATAACACTGAATACCGGTTAGACTTTAAAAAGGTGCATGGGAGCTCTCAAAAATGTCAGCTATTCCAGCAATGTGCATGCCACAGCCAAGTGCAGGATAATAATTAAGCTGTGAATTTCTGGTGCTTTTATCCAGGCAGTGAGATACCTAGGGATGAAAGAGGCCCTGAGGTGTCTTTTTTTTTTTTTTTTGGTGAGGGTTTTAGGAATTTTGTTATTGTGGCAGGCAAAATTTGATCCCAAGAAGTCACTCCCACAGATAATTGCCAGACTGGGTGACATCTAGACTCTACCCCCAGCCTCCTACAATCTCTGAATCTGTAACAGTATGATAGCTTCAAATACGAAGCTTATAACCCCAAAGTGTAAGGATCCGCAAGTCCTAAATCTTCACTGTAGTCATCTCAGCCCACCCGTGAGGCTGATTCTGCTTGCTTTGTTTGGACAGAGGCTTGAAAATAAATGTAAATATGATGAATGACACAAACATGTATCGATATTTGAGTTTCGTGATAGGTTTAAGGATATCTGTAGCAGTAAATGTTATAACCAGAGAAGGAAATGGCAACCCATTCCAGTACTCTTGCCTACAAAATCCCATGGGTGGAGGAGTATGGTGGGCTACAGTCCATGTGATTGCAGAGTCAGTCATGACTGAGGACTTCACTTCTTCACTTCAACTGTTATAATCATTAGGGTGATTTATATTTTCTCTTGGTTTGGGGGTAATTTTAAAAACACGATCTATGTTGTTGTTGGTCAAGCCAAGTGGCTTGCAGCATCTTAGTTCCCCAACCAGGGGTTGAACCTGCACCCTCAGCAGTGAAAGCTCAGAATCTTAACTACTGGACCAACGGGGAATTCTCTAAAAATATAATAACTTAAATTTTAATTAACTTAAATTTTAACTTAAATTAATAAATAACCTAAATTTTACATCCTCTTGAAAAAGTCACATAACATGAAATTAACTATTTTTAAATGAACAATTTTTATCTGCTTTTTTAAGTTGTTGGAAAAGTATAAAAGTATGTGATATATTAGACTTATGATGTTAATTTAATACTAAGGTGGCTTAACAGTGAAGGTTAAATGTTTAAATAAGTCTGCTTAGATCTCTAAATTGAAACTTACTATGTTTCATGAATAGTGTGTATTCCTAGTATTACATTCTAAACATCTAAGATTTTGTTAGATTTGTAAGTATGCCTTGTTAGATATTTGAAGTGCCTAATTATAGTTTTGTCTAAGCTAATTTAACCAAGTTTGTGATAGTAAATGTTTAGAGAATTTGTAAGCAAATTAAACATTAATCAAAAAGAAAAAGATTTAACATAAAATACTAGCTTTCTGAACAAAATAGCAGGATTTGTAAGTTGAACTTAATAAAATCAGGCTTTAAAATTTACAACTTTAATCAATTGAAAAAAATTAAAATACACAAATAACTTGAAGTACTCTTTCCCATGTACGAAAGTTTCCCCTCAGGCATTAAAAACTCAATTAATAGTGACTTAGCAGTTTATAAATTAATACAATGGTGTAGAATGATATTGTTGAAATTTTTGACCACTGAAAATATTACAAGTCAAATGAAAAGGAAGCATCCTTTTTTGAATTTGTTAACTTTTTAAGTTCTATTTTTATTGATACTATTTTATTTATAGTAACTAAACCAAACATGATGAGGGGAACTTCCCTGGTATTGCAGCGTGCTTCCAATGTAGGGGGCCTGAGTTCAATCTGGTGGGGAACTAAGACCCCACATGCCACGCAGTGCGGCCAAAAAATTAAAAATAAATAAATAATGGCAATGCCGTAACTGATTTGATTAAAAATCCAGACCCTTCTCTGCTACATATTAAAGATGGCCACTAATTCTCCAAAAGCAAAACAAAGAAACAGAAAAACCAGTGATGAGTATGTTGATCAAATGCACACCTTTCCCAGGGGAGGAAGTCCATCGCCTGCTCTACCTCCAAGAAGGAGGAGTGATCACCGAAGAGTCACGGGTGGTGGGCAGGGCTTTTCTCTGTACCTGGTTAGAAAGCCTAGCCTGTTGCTTCTCAGATTGCACTGTGTGTAGGAATCACCTGCAGATTTTGATTCCGGGAGGGTGGGGTGAAAGTATATGGGTTCTGAGCCCCAAGTGCGTGCTCTGCCCACGTGAGCACACATGGACGTGGCTCTTCTTGGGGGTCCCATTTACCAAGGGCCGGAGATGCCCCCTCAGCCAGATTGGCCACATCTGTGTCTCTGTGGCTGGAACAAGCCATCTTGCTATCACACTACAGCGGGACCAGGGGGTCACTGTCTCCTCTAAGGAGGCACTGAAGCAAATGCTCTCTGTTGCCCTTGACTCACTTCCTCCATCACAGAGACCAGATCCAAGAATCTCTGTGTACGGCCATGGGAAGGATAAACAGAACAGGAAGGCAGCCCAGTTTTGCTTATTTGTTGTGTGATCCCCTGCTAGCATATAAGCTCTTCCAGGACCTGGACTTTGATTCTATTCACTGCTGCATCCCAGGAGCAGACACGGGAACCGTGCCAGACACATCCCAGGTGCTCAGCAATTGTTTAATGAGATAAACTCGGCCTATTTAGGCTGTAGGCTTTCAGGCCAACCCTTCTAGAATTTGACATTGGGGTCCAAGTCTCAGCTGATAAAGACAGTGGTCAGTGCCTTGCCTAGCCTCAATTTGCATCTCTCTCTCTCTCGAGGGAGAAGAACTATGATCAAGAGTAGATCTGGGTCTTTTAGGCCCCTGGCTAAAATGACAGCTGAAGACCACTTCCATCTCAGAGCCCAGGCCAGAGGAGGGTGGTCCTCTCTCACGGCCGAGGGAGGACACACACCAGAGGCAGAAATAGAGCAGACGGCAATCGAGAAAACCGAGGCCCCAAAAGCTGCAAGGGGAATGCAATGAGTTGCCAAACCCAAGGGAGCAGAAGCAGATATCAAAGCCAGGGACCACGGCCAGGAATCCAAGACCCAGGGAGATGAAGGGGAAGAGCAAGTGGGCCTGCAGTAAGTGGGGAGGAGCCGGGCCGTTCCCTGGAGCAGGCATGTGAGGCTTGCTTTAATGTGCCTCCAGGAGCAAGGCCAGGGCAGTCTGTCAAGATTAAAGGGGGGCTGGGTGGGATAGACAGAATGGCATTCCCTGGGGGCTCCTGGTTTTCTAGAGCTAAAGCTGGGAGTTGGGGGAGTGGGCGGTGTATGGTTTCTTGAGTCCCAAGGCTGCTTTGAATTCCAGCTTGCACTTCCCGACTTCGTAACCTCTAGCAGTCACCGAAAAGTCATCTCACATTCACTTGCTGTTTGTTTTTGTGAGGGGCCAAGCTCTGTCTGACTCTCCATGACATCTAGGGGCTGCAGCATGCCAGGCTTCCCTGTCCTTCACTATCTCCCAAAGTTTGCTCAAACTCATGTCTGTTGAATCAGTGATGCCACCCAACCATCTCATCCTCTGCCACCCTTTGCTGTTAGGAAGGTGCAAACTCATAATCAATTTAAAGTCTGTTTCTCCCCCATAATCTCCAAGTGATATAGGCATATACAGCCTCCACAAAGCATCAGGATTAGTGGGGGATTCAGAGAAAGAAACTGGAAAGAAGTCGGCCAAGTAGTGACTGGAGAGGAAAAGCAGAAGGAGAGAATCGTGCCAAGCTTCAGAAGTGCTGGGCTCGCCTTTGGGAGGGAGTCTGCAGAGAGAAGCGGATCCCTTTGATAGCAAGAAAACATTCCCCCACCCGCCCATCACAGGATGCTCAGCAGGCTCTTGCTCTGAACATCTCATTGCTACCCAATTACTTCCAAAATGAGACTGCTCGCCCGCCAGCTGGCATGCACATTTCCCTGCAGTGTTTGTGGTTGTCTGATCTTTACTTCTCTAATTATCCTCTACAGTCTCCACCCTGTGCAAATAGGAGCATTTTCCAGAGAGATGAGAAAGCTTCCATCGTCAATGACTGCCAGTGACTCTCAGGGTCTCCGGGGCCAGCTCCCAGCTCTCTGCCCAGCATCAGCATCTGGAACAAAACCTCCTACACGTTCCTAACCTGCTCCCCACTACAGCCACCAGGCGAGAGCCAGAGGATCCAGGCAGAAGCACAAGATCTGTGACGTAGTAACCGGGTGCCATGAGTGAGCGATTCCTCCGAGCCTCAGTTCCTTCATCTATGAAGAAAGTGTCTACAGCATCACAGAGCAGCTGCAAAACCAAGCAAGACAGTGTGTTTAAAAGTGCTCTGTAGGCACTTCCCCGGTGGTCTGGCGGTTAAGAATCCGCCTGCCAACGCAGGGGACTCAGGTTCAATCCCGGAAGATGTCACATGCCGAGGAGCAACTCCCCACAACTGAGCCCACATGCCTACTGCCTGTGTTCCCCAACAAGGGAAGCCCACGCGCAACAACAAAGAGTAGCCCCTACTCGCCACAACTAGAGAGAGCCCTCAAGCAGTAACAAAGACCCATCACAGCCGAAAATAAATAAACAAACCTTAAGAAAAAAGTGCTCTGTAAACTGAAAAGTGCTACAGAGTCAGGAGTGGGATCATTACTGTTGTTGTTATAGCCATTCATGTTTCAAACATTATGCCATGATGCATGAGTTAGAAATATGTTTGGCTGCAAATTACAAACACACACACACACACACACACACACACAAAAGAAAAGTGACTTAAAGAAGATAGTTTATTTCTGTCTCAGATAAAATCAGTCCAGAGCTGTAATGGTGCTTCATGAACCAAAGATTGAAGATCCTTTTACCTTATTGGTTTACCACTGGTAACTTCTATTCCTAAGGTTATTTCCTAGTACAAAATAGCTGCAGGAAATCCAGCCATTACATCACAATCCAGTCAACTGAAAAGAAGGAGAGGTGAAGAAGAGCATGTCCTCTTTCTTTTTATTTATTTATTTGACTTCCCCATTTCTTAGTTGCAGCATGTGGGATCTAGTTCCCTGACCAGGGATCTAACTCAGGCCTCCTGCATAAGGCTTGAGTCCAGGGCAGGCAGGAAGCATGCATTGGGAGCATGGATTGTTAGCCACTGGATCATCAGGGAAGTCTCCCTCTTTCTATTAGGACACTTCTGAAAACTGCAGCTCTATTTGCCTCCATTGGTCAAATTTACACAGCCTCATCTAGTGGCAAGGGAGACTAGGAAATATGGTTTTTATCCTGAGGGCCATGTGCCCAGCTAAAAATGGGGGATTCTATTATTCAGGAAGAATGGAAACCAGAGCATCTCTGCCCCAAATGACTGTTTCTCTCTCCTCACTTTAATCTACATGCCAGTGCACAGCTCCCCTAGAAATGCTATCTTCTCTTTACAACTGAAAAGAAAACCACTATTTCCTGCTTTCCTCCCCCCTCTCCTCTGCCTTTCAATGTTGGAATGACTCAGGGCAGTCCTGGCGACACCTCCTCTTCTCCAGCCGTCTTCTCCTAAGTAATCTCATCTAGTCTCAAGGGCTTAAATACCAACCCAGGCGCCAGTGAAGCCTAGACGGAACCCTGACCGCTCCCCTTCATTCCAGAATCGCAAGGGCAGCTGCTATGGACGCCTCCACTGGGAGGTCTAACAGGGATCTCAGCTCACCTCCGATCTCCACCCGCATATTTGCTCCTCCTCGAGTCTCTCCCATCACTGTAAGTATGTGACTTGAGCCAGGAACCTTGGAGTTAACCTTGCTTCCTCACCTTCCTGCCCGCCCTGGACCCAAGCCTCAGGAAATCAAAGTGACGGTCTTCAAACACACTCAAGGTCACTGGCTTTCTTTCCTCTCAGCCACTAACCTGCATCCAGAGCACTGTCGCTCCCCTCGACTCTGCAGCCACCTCCTAATGGGGTCCCCCTGCTGCTCCCCACCCCTGCCCTCCACTTATGTATCCTCACCTGACAGCCAGGTTGACATTTCAAATAAGTGACTCGGCACAAAGGTGGCAGATTCCACACATCCATCTTTGTTTTCTCTTGAAATCCTCATAAGATGGCTGCATAGGGATTTTTTTTTTTTTTTTAAGATATAAATCTCAACAAGATCAGGAAGGTGGGGGAAAATTTCAGGAGCTGGGAAAAAGAAGAATGGGTGCTGGCTGACTTAGCAGACCAGAGCAGAACCTTAACCCAGAGGAAGCCAGAAAGGAGCTTGGTTTCTACCACTGACCCAACTCGCCAAGACTCAAGAGCCGACGGCTCTGGGGGTCTCTGCAAGCGGAGGTGGAGGTGGCGGCGGGGGGTGGGGGGCTGCTCCAAGTCAGTTCAGGAAGGGACCAATGCCCCAGAGCCCCTCCTGACTCCTTGCAGCTCCCCCTCACAACCCCGGCAGAAGTCTGAGCTCTTCCCTGTGGGCTGGGGGACACCAGGTCCAAGCGAGCATGAGAGGCTCGTGCAGAACAGGGGGTCCGTGGGCAACACTGGGGCACTTTTCTCCCACTTGGTTCGCAAGATGCTGGCGGCCGGATGGTTCTCCATGGCAGGAAATTGGGGGAGCCCTTTCCACAGAACCAGATGAGGCCAGGAAGCAATGCCCTAAAGCAGTCTGCACCCTAACACAAGAACCTCACCGGATGGTCACAGATGAGCCAATCCCCCGCTCACAGCTGCCCACCTGCTCAGAGTCTCCCAGGGGCATGTGGGACCCTCTTAAGCAGAGGTGGACGACCAACAGATGACTAGGTGGGTGATCAAGGGTGACTGGGAGTCTGAGCAAAAGCTCCAGTGCAAACAGCAAAGCCTAAAACAGATCCGGAGGAAACAGGTCAGGTTGGGATGGGACCACACCCCTGAAACCATTGCTGCCCTCACTCAGGCCAACCAGTGATGACGTGGCCCCCTGAGAGAGGGCAGGATGTCACCCCAGCTGCACCCATGCCCCTTGCCCGTCTTCCCTCCTCAGCACCTTCCCGGGGGTCTCACTTCCCGCATCATGTGGCCACTCTTGCTGTCCCCGTGGATAGGCCCTCGTTGGCCCCTGCTCTGAGGGAGGCCCTTGGCTACTCTCTGACTCAGGAGTCGGGAGCAGTTCCTGGAAAGGGCCACTGTGAGCCAAGCCGCCAGAGCCCACTGCAATGACCCGCAGCTTCCCGACCCTGGACTTGAACTGCAGACCACTGTCACAGGCCATGCGCTAGTGTCCCTGGATTTCTCTTTAGCCATTTAAAACCAGAAAAACCATACTGTCACCAAACTGTACAGTTAAATACGGTTAAAACAGTGTGCTTTATATTATGTGACTTTTACTACAATAAAAATAAGGTTTAATAATAAAAAATAAAAACCTTTCTTAGCTGCCAGGCTCTACAAAGGCAGGCAGTAGACTGGAAATGGCCAAACTGTGTTCTGAGACACCCCCTTGACATACCCACCACCATGACCTGGCTCCCCAGGGAGGAAGGGCCCCTGGGAGGGGTGGGGGCAACACCTGGGTCCCAGGTCCCAGGGAGGGGGCAGCTCAGGGTGAACTGAAGTGTGTCTGGGCCCCTCAGTCCACTGTCAACTGCAGTTCTGATTTTGGGAAGCCAGCCAGCCCCGTGGGCCTGCTCACTCCCAGGTCAAGGCTAACGTCACTTTCCCAGAAGGCCAACTTAGGGACGGCACCCCTAAGGATGCCCAGCCTGAACCTCTGGCTTTGACCACTCTTTGAATGCAGGGGGTGTTAAGTCCGCTTGCTGTTTACTGAGTACCTAATGCTCTGTGTCTAGAACCACGGTGCACACAGAAGCCAGGATCTCGAAGGAGGAGGGGAGGGGGCGGCTGGCCCAGGTGGTGGCCGAGGCTCGTCCTCCCTGACGGCCTGGCCGCTGGACCTGCTGCCCTGTGTTGCCTCCACAGAGACCCCTTCGTTTCCATACAAAGAAATCACCGCACAGACGCCTTTGTGTGTGGAGCAGACTTTACTGAGGTTTGGAGACAAAGGGGGTTCACATAGCAAAATACAAAACACTTGAAGTTGAATATCAGACAGCCATGAACCCAGGCACCATTTCCCCCCGCCGGCCTCCCGCCTGCCCGGAGGCACAGCCCACCTCACCAGTCCTGTCGCGGGAAGTGAAACAAAAACGCACTTCCAGACAGCTTCTCGGCCGGAGCGGCCCGGCGCTCCCTTTCCAGAGTCATTTTCCCAATGAAGAACACCTGCTCCCTGTGTCCACGCCCCCGCCTCACCGCCCCACCACCCGCCACAGAGTGAGGAGGAGGGTCGAAAACGGTGGCCTCCTTGCTGAACCAGGCGCCCCGAGGCCTCCCCTCTGCCTTTGCTTTTGGCCATACCGCAGCATGTGGAATCAAGCAGCGTCCGAATCCACGGCCCCTACATTGGAAACCCAGAGTCTTAACCACGGGACCACCAGGGAAGCCCCTTCTCTCTGCCTTTGAAAGGACATCAGAGCAGAGCTTTTGTTTCTCTAAAAATGTGTGTGTGTGTGTGTGTGTGTGTGCGCTGACACCTACATGTCCATATGTGTGTGTGTGTGAATGCGTATACTGTGTGTGTGTGTGTGTGTAGGTATATGGTACATGCACCCGTGTGTGATGAGTATATGAATGTATGTAGGTGTGTGTGTCTATGTGTAAGTGTGTGCATACAGTGTGTATAGCTGTGTGCTATGTGTGTGTGTATGTACATACAGTGTGTGTGAGTGTGTGTAGGAGTGTGGTACATGCGGTATGTTTGTGATGGTGCATATGTCTACGTGTGAGTGTGTGCATATAATGTGTAGGTGTGTACTGCATGTGTGTGTGTGTGTATACAGTGTGTGTGTGCAGGAGTGTGGTACATGCGGTATGTTTGTGATGGTGCATATGTCTACGTGTGAGTGTGTGATATAATGTGTAGGTGTGTACTGCATGTGTGTGTGTGTATATACAGTGTGAGTGTGTGTGTAGGAGTGTGGTGCATGCATGTGTGTATGTGGTAACTACATGAATGAGTGTGTGGGTATGTGTGTCGTGGTAACTACACGAATGAGTGTGTAAGGGTGTATATAGTGTCTGTAGCTGTGTGTGCTGTATTGTGTGAATGGGTGTGTATGCAGTGTGTGTGCCTGTATGTGTGCTGTGAGTGTGAACGTGGGGTCAAACGCAGTGACCCTTGGGATAGCCAGGTAAAATGGGCCACAACTCAGCTCCAGCTCTGCCCCTCCTCCGGGCAGCTGCGGCCCAGGTGTGCATAGGTGGCCCTGTCCCTGCGGGGTCGGGGCTCCCTGCGATCACCAGCCCTGCCAGTAAGGGCCGCGCCGCCCCTGGCTTCACTGCTCTCGAGTGCCATGGGTGGGAGGGGAGCAGGTGTCCCGGCCCCGCACTCCTCGCCCATTGGATCCAGTCCACATGCCCCTCAACTCCTGCTGCGTGGGGCTCCCCCCGTTAGGAAAAGCACCCCCACTCAGTGGAAAGTCCCTGATGACCGTCAGGGCCCTGCCTAGTCACCAGACCCCACGGGTCAGGCACAGTCCGGTTTCCACGTCCCCACCTCCTGGCTTCCAGTCATCAGGAGGGTCCTATTCCTAAGGGGCGCAGACTCCAGGACCCTCACTCACAGCCCCAAAGGCACAGATCACACAGCTTCGAATGTTCACCAGGCAGCTGCCGTGCCCCAGATGTGGGGTTTGGGTTGTGGAAGGTGGCAGAGCAGGACACCTCTGCCCTGCAGTGGCTCCCTTGCGTCCAAGGGTAAGACAGACCTGGAAACAATGACACCACTCTGTGGGCCATAGCTGCCTGGTGTTTCCCAGAAACCAGACTCGACAGTATTACTCCCTCACTTAAGACCCTTCCAGGACCTCCCAGCGTACAGAGGAAGATTGAAGCCCTTCCTGAGCTTGGGGGCCAGGACCTGGGCCACATCTGACCTGCAGCTCCCTCTCTCGGTTCCTGACACAGCCTCCCCGCTGTCCCCACGCACACGCCACCCTCCCCAGGCCCCAGGTCCTCTCTCATCTCCTGGAGGTCCCCCGTCAGTCTGCCCATCCTTTACCCACTTGGGTTGTCTTCCCTCCTCAGTAAGACGTAAGCTTCCCAGAGACCCCATCTGTCTCAGCCGTCTGTACATCCCTGTGCCTGGTACGAACCAGAAGTCAAATAAACATGTGTTAAGCTGGTGAATACATGCATTCAGATTCCAGAACACTCCAAGCAAGTTAATTGGCCTCTCTGGATGCCCCTCCCTCATTTTTAAAATGGGGAGAGCACAGCACCCCCGGGTGAGAATGGAAGAGATGTCTCAGCCCCGATACCCATGGACGGGTGACAGGTGCCCTGATGGGTTGTGAGTGGAGAGTGGAATGCCTTTGCCCCATCAGGCAGGAGCCAGCATCCCTTCTGCAGAAGTGGCTCCATGCTGGGAGTATCACTCCATCCAAGAATGAGTGACAGTTCTCCAGGGGCCTGCTGGCCAGGGGACATGAGGCGCCAAGACTAAAGGCAGAGAGTGGCTAGGAGGGGATGTGTGTGAGATGACGGCGCAGGAGAAGCGAGCCGAGTGGGATCTCCCATTTGTTGGCCCCGCGGGTCATGGTCTGCACTGTGCCCCAGGGAGAGGCGCCGAGATCTATGTTCTCAGTGGTGGAACGGTCTGGACTTTCCAGCTCTAAGTAGGTGACTGTCCATTAGGCTGCTGAGACCAGGTCCTAAAGAGAGGGAACACTGGCAGCCAGCCCCTGGCTCCAGCATCTACATGGACTCCCTAGACCCAGGACACAAAACAATGGACTCAGTTTGTGCATCCGTCCCAGGGCCCAAGGCTGCTCACACACAAGTGTTTGTCCGAAGGTTCAGTCCTGTGGGGGCGAAGAGGTCACGGGCTCCCTTTATCCTGACAGCTCCAGGAACAAGGGTGGGGAGGTGGGAGGGCAAAGGCCATGACGGTGACAGGGGTGGGCAGGAGAGCCTCCCCAGACCCAAACCACACAAACACAGTAGATGATTCTCAGGGACTCAGGGACCCCTCGCCTCCCTCCACATCACATCATCTATAGATGAGAGCCGGGCCCCGGAACCCAGGAGGGAGACACGACCTGGCCCGGGATCTGGCAGCTGTCCAGAAGGAAGCTGGAGGGCTGGTCCTCCTGCCCTGTCCAGAGCTTCCAGCAGACTGCCCCTTCAGGCTGCTTATCTAGGCAATGCCTCTCTTTCAAGAAGCAGCCCCTCTCAATTTCCGCCTCTTCCCTGAACCTTCCACGCCCCACCCCCTCCCCCCTCTGAATTGCAGTTGCTCTGAGGACCAGCCCACCCCCACTTAAGTTTCCCAAGCTGACTCCTCAGACTGCAAGGAGTCAGTGCTATTAATAATAATGCATACTCACAGCACACACTTGTGTGCTTGGCACCATGCTAGGCACTCTACATATACGAGGTAGGTACTATTGTTATACCCATTGTACAGATGGGGAAACTGAGGCACAGTGAAATTAGGTAACCTCCCCAAGGCCATACTAGTCTGAAGCTGAGCACCAGGATTCCAATCCTAGCTGCTGACTCCAGAGCCCTGGCTCCTAACCACACAACACCTCCTCAACACCATCTTATCACTTCACATCCCCACACATGTCCCTGAGAAATCAGCACACAAAACTCCTGCAGGTCTCTTGCTCCCCTTTGGGCTCCAGGCTCCTGGAAGTGTGGTTCCCTATTAGGGAAGATGATAGCAAACAGCCACTAGATGGCAGCAAAGAGCCGGTTCCCGGCATCCCGAGGGCCAGGAGGGGTAAGAGGACGGTAACAATTTTTATCTCTTTAGTGCACTTGCATCAGGCACTATAGAGACACGTCCTCCTCACTAAGGCCGTCCCCCTCTACAGGGAGGAAAGGACACTCCTAACCACACAACACCTCCTCAACACCATCTTATCACTTCATATCCCCACACATGTCCCTGAGAAATCAGCACACAAAACTCCTGCAGGTCTCTTGCTCCCCTTTGGGCTCCAGGCTCCTGGAAGTGTGGTTCCCTATTAGGGAAGATGATAGCAAACAGCCACTAGATGGCAGCAAAGAGCCGGTTCCCGGCATCCCGAGGGCCAGGAGGGGTAAGAGGACGGTAACAATTTTTCTCTCTTTAGTGCACTTGCATCAGGCACTATAGAGACACGTCCTCCTCACTAAGGCCGTCCCCCTCTACAGGGAGGAAAGGACACACGCTGAGACAGGGCGGGCAGAGGGGAGCCCTAGGACTGAGGCCAGCTGCCAGGAGGAACAGACCAGGGAAATTCCCTCAGCTGAGGGGTCCCCTCCAGGCCCAGGGTGGGCTCCACTTCTCCCTCCCCCATCCCCAGGGGGCACAGAACCTTCCGTCCGGGGAGGGGGTGGTCGGCCCGGCTGCCCCCAGGTGGTCACCGCCCGGCAGGCTTCTCGGCTGGGAGGCGTTTGCTGCGAGATGGCAAGGCCTACCAACTGCATGGTCTCAGAGACCACCGGAACAGCCTGGACCTCAGACCAACGTTCTTGGCCTTCACCACCCAAGAGGATGTCGAGGAACCCCAGGGCCCCCACCCACACTCAGAAGCTGGCCCAGCACTCCTACCCTCTGTGTTGGGCTGCCCTGACCTGGAACCCACCCCCGGGGCAGCCGGCGTGGCCAGAGAGTTCAGGTCCACTGGGGCTGAAGAGCTCTGATTGCCCCCGTCTAAGCTCCACACCTGAGACCCACCCCCGAGCCGGGCCGGCCTCCCCGTTGGCCGCTCAGGGGCAGCGGCAGCAGAGGCGGTGGGGGAGGGGGCAGACACATCGCTCCCCGCGGCCGAGGTGCCCGCACAGGACACACAGGCCGGGACCCGCGCCCGTCCCCGGGCCTCCCACTGTGGCCGGAGCCGGGGGCAGGGCCTCCAGGGCAGCTCGGGGACATGCCATCTTGAGCGTCGGAGCTGGCGACTGTCCTGGCCGAGTCCACGGAGCCCTGGCTTCACAGCCGCACCCGGGGCAGCGTCTGGCCCCTTCTCCCTCAGCCCTCCAGGGGCTTGCGCAGCCAGACGGGGCCTCTGAAGACGCACAGAGCTGGGGTTTATTGGGCTTGGGCAATTGCGGGTTCAGGCAGAGTTTGCTCCTGGGTAGAAGAGTCACCACCTCAACTCTCGGTGCTTCGGGGGCTGCCCCTGTGGGGCCCCTCCCCTCGTCCCTGCACACGTGATGTCACCCCCTCCCTGTCCCTGGTCTCTACTCCTTCACCAGCCGGTAGATGTGGTGCTGAGCCCCGTGCTCGCTGGCTGACACCTCGAAGACGTATGCGACGCACAGCAGGGTCTCCTGGGTGTCTCTGTTGGTGACCACCTGCAGGGGAGGGGGCGGGGAAGGCCTCAGGAGACAGCGTGCCATCCTCTCCGCCCACCGTCCACCCCCCCACACACACACCTGTCCCCCCACACCTGCACACACCACACACCTTCTCCCCACACTTGCCT
>SJXQ01012563.1:747986-791069 GCA_006408695.1 Aepyceros melampus
GGCTCAAGTGCAGCCCAGGGAGCAATCAGAGGCCGTACTCACTCGTGGGATGTTCCGGCTTGGCCCGGCAGAGCTCCTTGCCAAAACTGAGGAGGTAAAAGCACAGGGTCAGCAGAGCCCCGTGGGCACAGCCGGCATTGTGGAGTCAGACATGGCAGGGGCCCTAGAGCTGGAAGGGAGGCTGGAGCCTGGGCCTGGGGGCTGGGGAGGGTGTTAACACCCCTGCCTCCATCCAGGCAGCATGGCCTCCCAGAGAATGCATACAGGAAGCCCAGCCCCAGGAACACCCCCCTAGTGAGGGGCTCCCAGGAGAAGCCCGCAGACTCAGACACGGCTCCTCCCGTCTCCTCTCTCAGAGACAAGTCCTCTGTGACGGTGCCAAGCATGGCCCCCAACAGTCCTGGAGTCAGGCATCCTGCTTAGATCTGAGTGCCCCAAAGTCACGTGGGCACACCTCAAGTCCTGTCGTCCTGTCTACTCAATGCCCTGCTGGACTAGAGGCCTCTGGACACACTGAAAAACGGCGGGATGAGAGGCTTGCCAGACTGCCCCTTGTTCTCGGGCTTGGGGTGGTGCATTACTCCCAACAGCCAGGAAANATTAGATTAAATGATAAACATGTGTATGTTATAGTATATATGCAATCATTTGAGACTCATGCTTATTAATTTTCTGGTATTAGTGGGTCTTCTGAATTCAAATTTCTGGAAATATATTTAAAAGTGGACATGACAAAAGTAATTTTACAGTTATTGAATAATTGTCTTCTAATTGTTGACATTAAAAGCACCACAAATCAGCATTTTTGAGAAAGAGGATATTTGCACATAAAGGTTAAATTTATCAGCAAAAAAATCAGTTTACTATCTTATCATTAGTGACATTAACCAGATGGTAACATGTGTAGTTGTAGCTAGACTTGATAGGAGATGTGGAAACAGAGATCATTTTACCACCCAGAACAGCAAAGATTATTATTATTATGTTGTACTTAATTTCATGCTTTTAGGGATGTACTAAGCACTTCACATGTGTCATCTCATTTAATTAAAAAAACAGCCCTGTAATACAGTTTCTATCATTTTCATCCTATTAAGATAAGTAAATGGAAGCTTAGATTTACTATCTTATCATTAGTGACATTAACCAGATGGTAACATGTGTAGTTGTAGCTAGACTTGATAGGAGATGTGGAAACAGAGATCATTTTACCACCCAGAACAGCAAAGATTATTATTATTATGTTGTACTTAATTTCATGCTTTTAGGGATGTACTAAGCACTTCACATGTGTCATCTCATTTAATTAAAAAAACAGCCCTGTAATACAGTTTCTATCATTTTCATCCTATTAAGATAAGTAAATGGAAGCTTAGAAAGCTTAATTTGTGAAGGTCTCATAGGTGCTATATGACTGAATTGGGTGACTGACCCCAGTGCCTAAGCTAGAAACCACAATGTTAATGATGCTTTCAATATAAGTAAATGGTTCAAATGTCTGGATGAATGTTTTATTTAAGAATACTCTTTGAAAAGGATATTGTGTCTATTTGAAATGAGTAAAACTTGGCAAAGTCTACCATTACCAAATCATTAGCAATGGTCACATTTAGTTGCCATATGTAGTATAAAGATATAGCTAGGAAATGTTGAGACCATCTTCCCATGTCCCATGTCATTTAATTGTCTTGTGGTTTTTTTTCTCTGTGAAGTTTTATAGGGAGTTGGGGAGGAGTTATAGAGGATTAATTACTTACTACTGCTTCCTTATATTCTATCTCTGGCTAAGCCCCTTTCCCAGCTTGAACAAGACCCAGCCCCAACTGTGGTTGTAAATAGCAACAATTAGGCATCTGTCAGCCAGTAAAACTGTATTTATGGTGCCCTTGGTTTAGAAGATCATTCACTTTGCTTTCATTCTCTAAAGTAGGTAGAAGGAGACTGGGAGTTTCTAGGGTTCATTCAAGCAATGTTCACAGAAGAATTAATTACTTTCTGATATGGATATATGTGAAACAAGTTTTTTGTTCATTTTTGGCATCAAATATTAGAGACAAAATTAATTTTTAAAATACCATTAAATGTTCACAGGTATATATATATATCACTCTGATAGTTCACTGTATGAAATTATCCTAATATTATATATTTATTTTCAGCCTAAGTCAACTATATTTTATGACTTTTTTTAGAACACAATGTTCTTACACTATTTTTTATCAGATCACAGTATAATTCTTATTTTAAAAAATTAAAATGGCCAAGCATAAGTAATATGTAGATGAAAAAATTTATTTTTATTGTATACTACTTTGTGCTGTCAGGAAATATGGCAATCTTTTTAAAATTATGAACTGGGAAATTATTATGTATTTGTAAAAGCTTGTGGTTATAGTTATCCTGAAGTCAATATTTAAGCCCATACTAATAAAATTTTTATATTCATGAGGGCCTTTTGGAAAAGTGGAGAAGTCTAAAAGTCATTGGAAATTTAAAGAATGTGCTATTAATTATATATGAAGCTTGACCTCTTTCTTTGTATATGTTGATGTAATAAACTTGAAATTTGGATTATTTACTAGACTTCATTTTTCAAAGATTTTGTTTTGATGTGAACCATTTATTTTTAAAGGCTTTATTGAATTTGTTACAATATTCTTTCTGTTTTATGTTTTGGGTTGTTTGGCCCTGAGGAAGTGGGATCTTAGCTCTTTAACTAGGGATTGAAGTTGCACCCCTGCATTGGAAGGCAGAGTCTTAACCACTGGACTCTGGGGAAGTCCCATATAGACTTTTTATACTGCTAATTTTCTTTCCATATTATCATGGGAGGATTTTGATCAATAAATAACAGATTTATTTCCACTGCACCTTTATTTTGCACATTCAGTTCAGTTCAGTCGCTCAGTCGTGTCTGACTCTTTGCGACCCCATGAATCGCAGCATGCCAGGCCTCCCTGTCCATCACCAACTCCCGGAGTTCACTCAGACTCACGTCCATCAAGTCGGTGATGCCATCCAGCCATCTCATCCTCTGTCGTCCCCTTCTCCTCCTGCCCCCAATCCCTCCCAGCATCAGAGTCTTTAATTATGGAAGTAAATAAATATTATTGTTCTAACATTTTAATTCAAGAAAAGAATGAAAAGCTTGAAAAAGCTGAAAGCTAATTTCAAATGATGCAAGAAGACGTGCTTGATACAGTTCATATTTTTTATCCCCATTTCTTAGTTCAATGTGGTTGCACTTTGATTTTCTTTTTGTTTTGATGGGGATATGCAACCAATTTAGACTGTAAATACTTTGGCCTGGCATGTTTTGTAAACTCTTTTTACCTAAATAAATAGATAAATAAGACAGGTGATTACTTAATGTAAAATCAAGGACCCAGATTAGAAGCAGCCCATACCTGGCAAGCACCCAGGTCCTTCCTCTGTCTTGAGGCTGTGACCGTGGGAATTTCATGCTGCCTGGTTCCCGGGCCCCCTTCGTGTATGCTTGTGACCTCTGACTCTCTAACCTCCTGTCACCTTTTCCTCTGAAATCCTTCTCTGCCTTCTCATTCAGTGCTTTGAGAATCATTAGTTCCCCAAAGGAAAAGAATAACAACTCTTTTCTGTTTATGTAGCAGGTTTTATATACTGAGGGTTTTCAGTAAATATTTGTGGTATTAAGTGGAATGGTTAAAATAGGAAGGACAAAGAGCCTAAAATAAAAGAATTACCTATTGATCTGCCTGTTGGAAATTCTCTTCTGCATATTTAATTTTTCACATGCACTTGGCTGTTTTCTCTTGGCCTAAAAGCAGTTTGGTACCAACACCAGCGGTTTTCTAAGCTGCCTTGTCAAAGCCTCATCCGTTTTGTTTTGTTTTCTTTCTCTCACTAATCAGGCTGGAGGTGTGGCATCTGGATTCAATCATGTGCTTACAAATGACTTGACCGCTCAGAGGCTCCTGCATGTGAAAGGTCGGAGAGTCGTCAGGGCCACAGAAGTTCCCCTAAGCTGGGACAGTTTCAACAAGGGTGATTGCTTCATCATTGACCTTGGCACTGTAAGTTTTATGCTTACCTGGAGATGTCTAGAGGAAGGTAAATTATCTTCAGATCAAATCAGATGTATGTGTTGTGGAAGATACTACTTTTTCTACATATTAGAAAGTGGTCATGGCTACGTGAGATGCGGTCATATCATATGACTAGTTGGCAAGTATTTAAATGACACATAAAACTTCAGAAGTTTTTATTTCTTTTGATAAACTTAATTAGAATGGAGTAATGATTTACTTCTTCCTACCATAGAACAGAAATTGAATAATTCTTAATATATTTCCCCTTGTTCTTGAACAGAGCTTCCTCTAATTATTTTTGTCCTGAAATGTGTGTGGGAAAACATTGCTTGAGGGGGAAATTGATTCCCCCAGGAAGCAAAGATTCTAGAATTTAACATGGACATAGGGTGAGTGTAAATAGCCCGCCTGAAGGGTGTAGGGAAAGTGTTTCAACAAATACTAGTATATCCCATATATCCACACACATAATACTATTTTGTACTCGTTAATTGTCTCAGAATTGTTAGAAGAAAAGGCACAAGTACAAATGTCAAGCATTATCTTAGTGGGATGGGCAATATCTGACTTAAGTCTTTAAAACTTTGTAAGGTTTCAAAAGTAGAAGGGAAAAAACAAAGTAGAAATAAAGGGTATTTCCTATTACTGGAAAGCATGTGCAGTGGCAGAGTTGCCCTTTTCTTCTCCAGGGGATCTTCCCAAACCAGGGATCAAACCCATGTCTCCTATATTGCAGGTGGACTCTCTACCACTGAGCCACCAGTGATTCCTACCTAAGCATTTTGTTTTTCTGCCTCTCCTTAGGCAGTATGTTGGAGAAGAGCATCAGTCAGAGGCCAAAAGAGTTTATTTCATGTGTATAGAGAGAAGTGATACTAAGGAATTTAAAAATGGAACTACACAAAGCTCAGTGTGAGCAGTATTAAGCTGGTAGGAGCACAGAAATTGAATATGCTAAGGTTATAAATGGTTTGGAAAATGACCCAAATTGTAAACTTCATTGGGTTCTCTAAGGGTCACCTCTACTTTTATTACTACTAGCGTGTAATCCGACTGTCTTAGATTATACTAGCTGTGTGCATAGTCGAGATTTGCTACTAATGCCCAAAGTACAATTCCCAGTGTCACATTTAGACATCTGCACGCAAAATGGCAGTATTCTTGCCCTGTATTTCACAGTGAATTTCATGGAAATGTCCTTTTCAACTTTAGATGCTATCCTGTTGCCCTAACCAGACTCCTAACCAGAAGTCCTAACCTTCATATCTAGGCCGAAAACAGATACTATTCTCTCTCTCCACTCACCAGCAAGCAAAACAATGACATATAAATAGATGCTCTGGTGTTTTAAGCTGTGCAGTTCCAAAGACAGTCACGGCACTTGGAATCTCTCACAGCTAATGTACAATAATTAATTTTCTCTCTTAACTATTTATATTTTATAGCCCTTTATCCCTTTATAATTTACAAAGTATTTTTGTATATAAGGTGATATGGTTCATGGAAAAAGTGGACCTCAGTTTTCATCAAGTTGAATATAATCTCAGGTTCTCATCTATAAATTTGGGTATTTGATTAGATGTGCTCTGGGGTCTGTAAATACTTCCCATTGATAATGTAATTCATCATTGCTATTACTTGAAAATATTTCTTTCCTAAAAAAAATATTTTATATATAATGTATTTGCTTTGCAAGTGCAATAATCTCTTTGTCATGAATAATGTCCAATTGAACTTTCCAACTCTCTACTCTTTGGTGTTGAGCAAGTCATTAACCTCTTTGAGCCGTAACTTCCTTGTTTTTTTTTTTCATCTTGACTGTGGTTTCTAGTGACATACTGATCTCAGCTGATGATGATTCAGTCCCGTCTGACACACAATCATATCTGGAAATGGCAGTTACCATCCCAATTTCCAGGAAAAACCACCTTAGAAGATGTGAGAAAGCCACTTGCGTTAACACAGGTTGAGCAGCGATCTGAGATGAGACCTGAATCTTTCTATTCATAGTTTACATCCTTCGCATTCTACGAAGTATGATATGGCTCTATAACAGAGTACCTTGCAACAGTTTCAGAATCTGCTGAATTCAGAATAGATTATATCTAATCTGGTTAGAGTCTACTGATATTAGTGTTAATAATGAAATTATCTGGCTTCCCTGGTGATCTAATGGTAAAGAATTTGCCTGCAGTATAGGAGACATGGAGATGCAGGTTTGATCCCTGGGTTCAGAAGATCCCCTGGAGAAGAAAATGGCAACCTACTCCAGTAGTCTTGCCTGGAAAATCCCATGGACAGAGGAGCCCACTGGCTATAATCCATGAGGTTGCAAAGGAGTTGGACACGACCGAGCAACTAAACAACAATGAAATTACTTATTATTTTACTGAAAAGGTATGAGTTTCCACAACGGGCTGCATAGTTCAGTGCTGTGCTAGACTGATTATAGCTCTGGTAACATGCTGTCGTCCCATAGGTAATACTTGTCATAGGAATATTCCCCATAAATCCAGGCTCATGTCATAGGGAAGTCTCTATAAAAGGTTCAAGGACATTGACCTATTTAATAGCAAATTTTCTTTATTTTATGTAGTTAATATTTCCAATGACTTTCAAGTTATCTCTTCCTCTTGTGGCTGACTGGAGACATTTGGGATAATTTTCTTACAGCAATACTTGAAGCTGATTCCCTCTAATGTTGTGGAACTTTCCCACCACTCCTAGAGAGATCCTAGTAGGATTCAAGCTCTGAATTCCTAAGTATTTTAGAAAAAACACCCACATGACCTGTGTTTATATTACTAACCTTTAACCAGCTGGTATGTTGCCAAAAGTTTCTAAAAGGTGATAAGATCTTGCAATTACCTTGGGGACTTTATTTTTGGGGTGTGTCACAGTCAACCAAGAAGAATTGAATTAAAATCTCTGTCATAATATTTCAATAGCAGTTATTGAGTTAATTATTTCGTGACCACTTTCTGCTTTAGTGGGCACAAAGGGAAGCCAGTGCTGTTACTTCGTGTGTTTCATGACCCAGGTATGAAGAAGATAGGTTGAACATCTAAAGCTGTCGTTCAGCTAAAGCCACGTGGCCAACACTAAGGTTATGCGCATAACCTAAATCCTGTATCCTGATTGTTTTTGAGGGAAGTGAGCCTTTTTTTTGGAAAACGTCTGCCTCCAATGCGGGAGACCCGGGTTCGATCCCTGGGTCGGGAAGATCCCCTGGAGAAGGAAATGGCAATCCACTCCAGTATTCTTGCCTGGAGAATCCCATGGACAGAGAAGCCTAGTAGGTTACAGTCCATGGGGTTGCAAAGAGTCGGATACGACTGAGCGACTTCATCTTCACCTTCAGTATTAAGGTGATGTGGCATATACCTTAGTAACATTTGGTGTGATAGGATTTTAGACTACAGTAAATATTCCCTAGGGGCTTCCCTGGTGGCTCAGCAGCAAAGAACCTGTCTGCCAGTGCAGGGATGAGGGTTCCATCCCTGGGTCAGGAAGATCCCCTGGAGAAGGAAATGGCAACCCGCTCCAAGATTTCTTGCTTGGGAAATCCCGTGGACAGAAAAGGCTGGCAGGCTATAGTCCATGGGGTCATAAAAGAGTCGGACCTGACTGAGTGACTGCACAACATCAATGACAAAATATTCCCCAGACATGACAGCGTAATCTTCTCAACCTACAGCATGAAACTGTAAAATTATTCATTTAATCACTTTGGAAGTTAAGAAAATTATCATTTTAGAGGATGATTCGGATAAGTTGTCTTATATTTAGTATATTTTCAGTAAATAATATGAGACATGGCTAGATTTCAGCAATTTGGAATTTACCAAATTATTGGAAAAATGCTTTTGAAATATATATTTTAATGTTGCTGAATTTATGAATCATTACTCTCCCAGTATTTTTAAAGATATGAGGAATTTGTAGAAATCAGTGACATCACAGCTTAATATTGCAACAGAACATCTGTAACCTGAGAATGTGAGTGATAATGAAAAAAAGCCCATATTCTCAAAGTTTGGCATCTGAAGTTAACTCTTTTAGAAGTGTTTATCAGAGCCAGCCACTAGTGGAGAATTAGGTTTCAGAGAAATAGGAATCTGCTGAATTTTTTTTTCTTGTTGATTATCCATTTTATTTTTTTAAAAAATTTATTTATTTTAAATTGAAGGATAATTGCTGTGGTGGGTTTTTAATCATGATGTTCTGCACATTCTGTTCCCTTGTTAACTTATTTGGTCAGTTATGCAGTGTTGCCCTCCTGCTTTGCTATTTATAATCTATCCTGCCCTCTCTCATAGTCAGTCATCTGCACACTTCCTCATTGACCAGACGTGGCCTTCAACCTACGTCTTCTGACTTTCGCTCTGTACTTCCTATGAGCATGAATGCCTTCTGCTAAATCCAGTGAAGTCGTCTCTTCTACGTGCCTCCTGTGCTGCAGTTGACACTGAGTTGTTGTCATTAAAGCACGTCAGATTATGCCACCCACCCCTCCCCCATCCCAAAGGAAGTATATGGAATGTTAATGGCCTGGGACAGGGAGAGGGTTGAGAATGAAAGTGTGAGTCTGGTTTGCAGTCTTCAGCCTCCCTCCTCTCTAACCTTCCTAGAGGCATTGACATTTCTCTGAATCTTAAGTGCTGGGCTTTGACCTCTATCCTAAGGCATTTGCTGGAAAATATCCTCACTTTGGTCTTCTGAGATGCCCACATCTCCACGGCAAGGCCCTTCCTGGTTCTGTCAGCCACAACTGTACCCACCCTTAGGCGTTCTGCTGAGGTTTTCCTGTGCCACATAAAAGTTTCAGGAACAGCGTGTCCAAGTTGTTGCCAATACCTCTTAGTTCAACTGCCTGGACACTGTCCAGAGTTGTTTCTGCTCTCATGCTCAGCATCACGGATAAATGTATGACAAACACGTAGGACAAGAAGTTTACCAAGCTCTTCTCAAAGATTCGTTGCACCTGGTCATGTTTCCTCGTCTGCTTGTAATGACCTACTCTTTTTTGGACCAAACTCGTCTTACAGTATTTCACACTGCTGCCCTCTTGGTGGTTCCTGCAGTGCACGCTAGTCCCTAAAGCCAAGACTGTGGTTCTTGATATACAGACCTGACTTTCTAGACCACATCCTCACTCCTCCCCTGCAAAACCCTTAACTTGGCAAAAGCAAGTTTCTTTTAAATTAAAATTTTGTTGGCTTTCAGACTTTTGTCTCTAGTGTGACTTAAGGAGGATAACTTTAAAACTGAAAACTGAGCAGAATTGTCTTTGTTCTGGATACATTTTTCCTTACTCCAAAGTACTCCACTAGATCTGCTGGGGACAAGAAGAGAAATGGGAAAGATCAACCTAATTTTAAATTTGTAGAATTTACTTTGCAGTGAATTACGGATGAATGGCATTTAGTGTGTTCTTAGCACGTGTTGGGTGTTTGGAGTATAAAGATTGAAAACCAGATAGCCTTTGACCTCAAGGTGCTGTGAAGTGGTGAGAGACACAAACACATACAAAATCAGAGTATGATCAGGTAGAATGTTAGAAGCTCTGGAATAGGGCTACACACGTGCTGTAACTGGAGAATCGATGAGGGCACTAAGAAAGATGGCTCTCAAGGTATTGCTGCTGCTGCGGCTAAGTCGCCTCAGTCATGTCCGACTCTGTGCGACCCCATAGATGGCAGCCCACCAGGCTCCCCCGTCCCTGGGATTCTCCAGGCAAGAACACTGGAGTGGGGTGCCATTTCCTTCTCCAATGCATGAAAGTGAAAAGTGAAAGTGAAGTCGCTCAGTTGTGTCCGACTCTTAGCGACCCCATGGACTGCAGCCTACCAGGCTCCTCCACCCATGGGATTTTCCAGGCAAGAGTATGTTTTAATTCTCAATCATGGTTTTACACAGGAATCATTTAGAAGAGGTTTTAAGAGTACTGATACCTGTGATTTGATTCCTGGAATTCTGATTTTAAGGCTTTGGAATGGGCCTTTGGTATAGGTTCATTTTTTTTTAACTTTTAACTTTTTTGGCTGTGCCACATGTCACATGGAATTTTAGTTCCTTGACCAGTGTTGAAATCCATGTCTCTACATTGGAAGTGAGGAGTCTTAACCACTGGACTGCCAAGGAAGTCCTGATGTAGCTTCTTTTTAAGCCCAACCCCAGGTTATTGAACATTCCCATTTCATATTGGTAATGTCTAAATGTGCTGGGAAGTTCACAGTCATATGTCTAAAGAACAAATAAGTCACTTAAAAATAATTGAGTCACCTACTTATGCGGCTGGCGGAAATTATTTTAATAGGATGTGACTATAAGAGTTCCTTGATTTGCTAGGTAAATTTGAGTAGAACACAATCTCACCTTCTCTTCTTATGAAAAGTTTGCTCCAAAAGTTGTCATTTGGTCCTGATAAGTGACATCACTGCTGCCACCACGCTAGAGTTGTCCAAGTCATTTCCCCCTTTCCCTGTCCTCCAGTACCCATCCAAAGGCATGGTTGACCCTCCCTGTAGACTTTGGTCTTATAAATATCCCTCTATTCCTCTCTGCTTCTCCATCAGCACTGCTCTGTCCTACCTACATGCAATTTCTCCTTTCTGGTCGCCCAGCATTCTGTGACCGTCCACACCCTCTGCATCCATCTTCTATCCTTCGGTCAGAGATGCTTTTGAAAACACATATGAAGATGTGTACACCCATGGCAGATTCATGTTGATGTATGGCAAAACCAATACAATATTGTAAAGTAATTAGCCTTCAATTAAAATAAATAAATTTAAATTAATAAAAAACACATATGCATGTCATTGAAGGGTATGGAGGTAGCCTGACTTTAAACAACAACAAAATAGAATATAGATGAACATTTGTTTATCCAAAAACCAAAAATCATGTTTTAAAGTTTAAAAAAATGGAGATTCTTGGAAATATTGTACAACTTAATATCTTTTTTAAAGCAATGCTTAAAGACCCTTCAGCCTAGAGGGGTATCTGAATGAACTTCTGTATTTGGTTAACTAAGGAAAACTAGGGCTTCCCTGGTAGGTCAGTGGTAAAGAACTGTGTGCAATGCAGGAGACACGGGTTCAATCCTTGGGTAGGAAAGATCCCCTGGAGATGGAAATGGAAACTTCCTCCAGTATTCTTGCCTGGGAAAATTCCATGGACAGAGGAGCCTAGCGGGCTACAGTCCATGGAGTCATGAAGAGCCAGACATGACTTCATGACTAAACAACAGCAAAGGGAAAACTAAGCACTGGAAACATATAACCGATAGAAGCAAGGAGAGTAAGAGGTCTGTTCCTCCCACCCCTAGCTTTTACAAACTTTTAGATGTATTTAGAATAAATAGCCTGGAAAAAGGAGCAAGTCCATGCTGAGTTCTTTGCCCATGTTATGAGTCACCATCATTGGAGGGTTCCTTTAAACTCAGCTTCTGAAATCTTGCCTCCCTTCAAGGGCATCATTAACCATTGTTTTATTTCTGCTCTTATTTCCTGTCCCCAAATAAGGTTTGGTACACTTCAATGTTTGAGTTGTTAGCTCTGACCATGTAGTTTAGAAGAAATTTTAGAAACCTCTGGTCTGCCCCCGATGTGGTTGTTTTTATGAATACCACTCACTCTCTTTTATTTCTTGTTACTGGTGGTCCAAACTAATTGCCAGTAACAGAGTGTCTTTACTCCCTTATTTCTTCCTTTTCCAACTATCCAGAATAATTTTACTTTCTTTAAATAGTTTGTACATTAAGAGTTAATTGCGGCTTAACAAGCTTCTACTCGAGGGTGTTCGTGAGCAATACATATATCAGGAAATTTCAGCCAAAATTTAAGTGGACTTCAGTCTGAATTGAATGGATAATTCCATATTTACAGGGAGCTTTTATGTCCTTTCTCCGCAAAAATGTAAAGTTTACTGTTGAGTTATTAAAGTCTTTAGGATCTTAGAAGGTAAAATAGTTGCCTCTGAAACTGTATTTGCTTTAATTTTCAGTGTCCAGTACACTTAAATCAGATTTACAAAAAGTTTACCTAACTCCCATTCAAGTATTATAATCAAAACAATTTAAATTATAATGAAAACTTTTTCTGTTTTAAGAATACACATCAACCTATCACGTCAGTTATATATTTTTAGCTCTATACAGAATTTCTTATTTTTTAGCCCTTGCCCTCTAAAAAAAACGGTTAAGTTGAATTATTAGGGGAGTTTTTCAAGCATTGGGCCAATGAGTACAAGGGTTCCTCATTTGCAGAGTGGTGAGGTAGTCCTGACCACCTGCCTCTGAATAGGTGAATGTCGGGCTAGTGCAGCTTATTAATAGTACTGCACACATGCATTTCATCACTGTAGCACTCTGTTAAAATGAGATGTCTTAAACACAGCACCTACATGTGGTAAAATATGAACTGCTCAAATTGAATGAATTGCTCAAATTCTGTTCCAAATTTAAAATATATTTTAGTGTTCATAATTGAACAAACTATGTTTGTATAAAAAACATAGTGTTGAATGAAAAGTATTTTTTATTAACTTAAAATTTTTTTAATTTTATTTTTTTATTAACTTTTCTGGCTTTTAGCAATTTAAAGCCCATATTTTATTGCATTTCTTATCTAAGTTAATCACTGAAAATTAAATCTAGTAAATAAGCTATGTTACTCTAGAAATATCACAAAATAAGGTGAAAATAATAAAAGAGTAAGCATAACACACAACGTCTGTTTTCATGCTCAATAAAAAATTTTTTGGCAATGTTTTCTTTGATGATTTAGTCTCCTTTGAGTTAAAAAGAAAACTTAACTTTTAAAAGTTTTATCATTTTTATGAGTTTTTCCTAGATATATTTTTTCTATTTTCAAGGTTGAAACTGGTCTCTAAGCAATGGTGAGGAATATTTTCTAAAATTAAATGTATCTGTGAATTGATACTGCACATAAAAAGCTCTCAAAGTAATATCATAGAAAATATTTTGGGGTCCAAGGAATATTATAAAATTCTATGTTAAATAATAGTATTTATAAAATTATAATCAACTATAATTCATTTTTAAACATATTTTACCAGGCTTCCTTAATGCTTTACAAACACTAATAAAAACTCAGTTCAGCCACTCAGTTGTGTCCAACTCTTTGCAACCCCATGGACTGCAGCACACCAGGCTTCCCTGTCCATCACCAGCTCCTCAAACTCATGTCCATCGTGTTGGTGATGCCATCCAACCATCTCATCCTCTGTTGTCCCCTTTTCCCCTGCCTTCAATCTTTCCCAGGATCGGAGTCTTTTCAAATGAATCAGTTCTTCACATCAGGTGGCCAAAGTATTGGAGCTTCAGTTTCAGCATGAGTCCTTCCAATGAATATTCAGGACTGATTTCCTTTAGGATTGACTGGTTTGATTTCCTTACAGTTAGTGAGATTGTATATAATTTCTTTGAAGTAGATAAGAGGTCATTTATAAAACTAAAGTAGGGAGAATATAAACATCTATTGGATGAATATAAAAATACAGAGCAAATCAGTAATGAAAGTGGCTAACAGTCTGAGAAATCTTGAGAGATAATGTCTTATCCACTTCTTATATTTCACTGTAATGTAAATATTAGAAGTTTGTTCTCTCAGATCTACTAAGAAAAAAATCAATTGCAAAATATCACGGAATAAGGTAGAAAAGGTACCTAAGCTAAGAGCCCAAGTGTACTGGCAGAGTAGCCTGCTTTGCTTCATGGGGTAATTAGAAATGATAGATTCCCTGCCTCACCTGCTGGGTGCAGTTTGCTCCTAGAGACCAGCAGATGTTCCAGCCCTGGTTTAATGCTTAGAATTATCAGGGGAGTGTCAGTAAACGCAGTTGCCTAGAGTACATCTGAGGGTCCCTAAAGGATAGGCTCAGGTATCTATATTAAAAAAAAAAAATCACTATCCTACTCTAACATCTGATTTTAATGCTCAGTGATTAGGTGTTGGCTGATCATTGGGAACCATTTGTTTTCACTGTTTGTAATTGCTAATGTGGACCTGGTTTTCAAATCACCTCTAAATGTGAGACTCATATTCAGAAGCCCAGGTGTAGAAAACAGAAAAAAAAAAAAAAAAAAAAAAAACACAGAAGGAAAAAATACCCACTCCCTTAACCATGTTGAATAACTAGATTGGATTTTGAAATGGAGGGAGTTGCAAGGCACAGTCCCTCTTTCTTTTACTTCTTAAAAAAAAAAAATCACTATCCTACTCTAACATCTGATTTTAATGCTCAGTGATTAGGTGTTGGCTGATCATTGGGAACCATTTGTTTTCACTGTTTGTAATTGCTAATGTGGACCTGGTTTTCAAATCACCTCTAAATGTGAGACTCATATTCAGAAGCCCAGGTGTAGAAAACAGAAAAAAAAAAAAAAAAAAAAAAACCACAGAAGGAAAAAATACCCACTCCCTTAACCATGTTGAATAACTAGATTGGATTTTGAAATGGAGGGAGTTGCAAGGCACAGTCCCTCTTTCTTTTACTTCTTATGAAGGTCTGAATTCCTAAGAGTTATATTTTACTCTTGAAAAGGAAAGTGGAGCAGATGAATAAGGAACATGGGAGTGGGGGTACAGCTTAAGGGTTTAAAGAAACTGTTATTGGCCTGTGTGCTTTGAAGTTGCACCCCCACGGACAGGGAGCCTGCCCAATTTTAGGCAATAGTAAGCTGTCTTTGAATGAAGAAACAACTCTGGACTGTATCAGAGAAAAGAGACCGTTTCTCTGATTTTGAGGGTGCTGTTTTATTTTGCTGTTATTAATTTATTCCCTCGTTTGAAAGTTTGCAAACATAAAGTCACATAGTAAAGGGCTGCTTAAGTCTGTTTCCTTTACACTTAACCACAGTGCAGCCTCCTCTCCAGACTGACTAGACAAGTATATATGGAAACATTTTGAAAACCAGTGATAACGCAAACATATTATTAGCCTTAGTTATCTACATGTCAGTCTCTCCTTGCTAGTGTTACTCATTCAAGGCTATTTCCAACATCTGGCTCCTAATAAGCACTTAATAAATGAGTGACATTATTAAAAAAAAAAAAAAGGAAAAAACACTGATAGGTTAAAAACTGAAGGCTTTCTTTCTGCAAATATGTGCCCCTCCCCATGAGATACTGTGTAGCTTTAAAAATCTTTTTCCTGCAAAGGCAGAAACAGAGCTTATAGTTTTGTATCAAATTAAATGGAACTGTATGATTGCGTGGTTTTATTTAAGTCTTTATGATGTACCTGGATATTTTCAACATCCGCGTTTAAATATTATCCTCAATTTCTAACCACTGAAGGATAGTCTGTAGTATCCACATAATGACATTTTTATGGTGATTTCCCTATTGAATGGGCATTTTGCTTTGTTTCTTTGTTTTTGTATCTGGCGTCTGATACTTCTATAAAATAGATTCCTAGAAACGATCTTGCTTCTAAAAGCACATGTCATTTTTGGATGTGACGCCAAACTGCCTTTGAAAAGAACCCGTCTTAGTATCTGTTACCTTAATAGGGTGTGATAATACCTACTCCTACATCCCACCAGCCTGGGCACCATTAAACTTCTTCCTTCTGTTAAATCACATTTAGTGGAGAAAATGACATTTATTGTTACTTTACATTTGTTACCGTATACTTTCTGAACACTGTACCTAAGTCCAAAATATATACTGTAATATAAATGGCAAGTAATGTATTTGATTTACTATTTATCAAACTACTGTTCTGTTTCTATTTTTTTTAATTTCTGTTAAAGTACAATTTCTATATATAAGTATATTTTCTATATATCATAATTTATAAAACTGTTATCCTGTTTTTGAGCATTTAATGTCTTTTCAATGCTTTACAAAAATCTCAGCTGTGAAAAATGCCTGTACACATGTTTTTTCTCTTCTTTATGAATAATTTATTAAAATAAATTCCAGTTAGTGATATTACTGGGTCAAAGGTTTAACTTTTTATGACTTGGTAAAGATTGTTAAATTGCTTTACAAAAGGATATATCATTTTTTATGATCAGCAAGATCATATTACTACTGTAATAGATTTGTGACTAACTTTCTGAAGAATGTTAGATTTATGATCCTAAATTTATATAATGTGTAAGTTTTACCTTCATAAATTGTACTTTGTGGGTTATATACAGAGAATGCTGAGATATGTATTTATATTTTCCATGTTTAAAAATGCCCACTTTATAATGCTAACTGAAAGCAACAGGATACACAATGAGGTACAAATTAAATATATCAAATTATATATACCTCAACAATGGATAACTAATTTGTGTGCCTTTTTGTTTTTTCCTAATTAATCACAGTGTGTATTATACCTGGGCTGAATGTCTGTCATATATTCTTGAGGTCAAAAGAGCTCTCTCTTTCTTTTAGGAAATTTACCAGTGGTGTGGATCCTCTTGCAACAAGTATGAGCGTCTGAAGGCCAGCCAGGTTGCCACTGGCATTCGGGACAATGAAAGGAAAGGAAGATCTCAGCTAATTGTGGTAGAAGAAGGGAGTGAACCATCAGAGCTTATACAGGTATTATGAGTTGCGTAGGTTTTTAAAAGCTTGCCACTCTAAGCTGTATGTGTGAGCGTGTGTGTTAGATGTAATAACATCTCTGATAAGCTCAGATTAGGTAAGAGGATGTATCAGAGTTTTCTAAGTCATGGTACTAGGAGAATAGAGTATCACGACTGTTTTTCCCCACCATTGGAATGACTATCAAAGGTAGTCATTCCTTATTCCCTATCTTCTGTGACGTTCAAGGACTGATAGGTGGGCAACACCTTTGAGACTGACTGTAAGAAAATATTTTGGAAGAAAAACAATAATTTATTTGAGCTTCTCAAGTTTTTTTAGTGTAGTGATTTTTTTCAATTTTAAAGTATTTCATTAAAAGAATGAAATAAAGTCTGTATACCAGATGATTAAATACACCAATATTTTAAATATTTTAATCATTTTAAACTAAGATTTATAGTATAGGTAAGGCACTTATAATTTTAGTATAGTTGTAAATTAACATGAATTATCTGTATGACTTTTTACATCTCTGTCATTTACTTAATCAGTATACCAGTCCTGAACATTTAGTTGTGAACAGTTTTTCCCTTTTAAGAAAACTACAGTGAGTACCCGAGTCTAAATATTGTATATATATATATTCCCTTAAATAAGATTGTCAGTCAAAGGATATAATCATATTTAACTCTCTAAATACATGTTGGTAAGTTGATTCCCATTCATTTATTTAACAAATATTTATTGAATTCCTATATGAGCTAGGCCCTAAATATTTGGACCAATTGCTGCTTCCTTGTATAAGTACTGTGTTCCTTCATGAATTGACAGAGCCCTGTCAGCATTGCCTATCATAGTACCTTTTTGAATCTTCCCATTTTTCTCTTTGAGTTTTCATTTCTCTAATTTCCTAGGATATTACCCCTTTTCCCCAAAGATTTTAGCCATTTGCATTTAAATTTTTCTAAAGACAGTTTTATAAACATATAATCTTAATTTTTTTATTTAGAGAAATTTAATGCATTAGTGTTACCTGACCCAATGCTAGGCTACATAATCCAGTAAATGAAAATTATATAATGGAATCACTTTATTGATTATAGTGTCTTTAAACTTTTTTACTTTAATAACCACTAACTACAAATTTTCACATTAATGTTTTGGAAATAATTTGAATTCAATGGGAAGATGATCTTGGTGTAATGCTAAGAGAAAGGATAGGCTGTAAAATTTTATGTGTAATATTATCTTAATATGAAAGTTTATATCATATAGCTGTATATTCATATATACATTTATATCTGGAAAGAAATATGCTGAAATATTACCAACATTATCAATAATGCCTTTGACTCTGGATATATGGCTTATTACTTCTTCTTCATTTGTGTTTTCAAAATTTATTATAGCGGATTCCTTTTACAATCAGAGAAAAAAGACCATCTGAAAAAATAAAATTAGGAATGGCTTACCTGGGTTTTCAATAGTCAAAATTACATTACTAATAAATTAGACCTGAAACTACTTACAGCAAATTCTTGATCTTTTCATATTTTTTAAAGATCTCTCCTGGAAATGTGACCGTCATTTAAGTTATCTAATTCTCACATTGAGAAGCAAAAACCTATAAATAAGATGTATTTCAAATTGATTGTAACCTCTTGTTTCAATAGCTATATTTTGATAGAACTGGCCCCTGGAACACAATTGGTCCTTGCCGGGAGCTGGAGGGAGTGTTGCATTAACTGTCAGGCTAGCTTCTCCATGTCATCTTGGGAGTCCCTTAAACTCTCATTGTCTCTGGATCCTCATTAGTAAAGTGAGGGTTAGACAAAGTGGCTTCTTGGGTCCCGTTAGGTTCCAATGATCTGTGATTCCACATGTTTAATTACCAGTCACTTTAGTCTGTTCCAGAGAATGAAGCTGCTGAGGCTGAGGGCCTTAACTGTGCATATGTATTTTTGATGTCTTGGCTTGTTGGATTTCATTCAAAGTTCTGAGAAATAAACGCTTAAGTATGATGTTGTTAAATTAAAACAAAGTAATGCAAATCTGAGGAAAAAATTTTGTAAAAATGTAACTGATTTTAAAATATTAGAGAGAGGAATAAGGGACACACTGTTTAATATAAAAATGCTTTGTCTGTGCTTTAGGGGATCTTTGTTTTCTAAAAAAAATCTAGAAAATGCCTACTTTGTTTCTATTTAGTACATTCAATGTATACTGTAATGTTATGATTGACAATTCTCACAACTGATCTGAACTGAATTTTCAGTGGAAGCCTTCTTTTTTTTGTTGTTAAAAAGCATTCAATAGGAAGTTTTGTTTTTAGAAATGTTCTTTTGTAGCTTAATTACCTGGGTAAGTAGTTGTTTGATGAATTAAGTATGCACTTAAGATAAACTAGTTTGACTTTCAGGCCTTCTTAATGTTGTACCTGTAACAATAGAATTCAGAAAGTTCATGAACTTGGTTGGGAAAGAAATCACAGTTTCATTTTCACTATAACCTCTTCATGAAAAATTTCTCCAGTTGTGATGTAGTTAGTAAACCACAGTAGCACGAGCAGAACCTGTGACTTTTCGGATCATGCTATAGGTATTGCAGACAACTTCAAAATATCATTTATGTTTATCACTATTTGGTAATTCTGGCAGTTATTAGACTTGCTAGTCAATAATATTATGTAATGAGTATATGAAGGAGCTTATTTACTACTTTATGATCTTTCTTTTTTTTAACATATATTTTGATTTTTGATGGTTGTATTCTAATATAATTGGTTTTTATTGTAATAGTATTTTATTTTAAACATTTAAAAAATACATGCATTAGTAGGGGTTCACAGACTTGGCAAAAATGGTTCAAAGTGGTCCATAGCACAGGGGCAAAAAAAAAGGTTACCTTGTTTAAGATGACGGAATGCCACTTTTTCTTTCTGAGATTCTAATGCAACTGTTGACTTTGCTAGAGGATTCTAAAACATCTTTCAGAACGTCTTCTAAAATTGATCTTTTAAGGGACTCATTTCTCATGAGAATTTTAAAAAGTTATTCCCCCAGATTTTGAAAGTCTATATATGAAGGTTGGTAATGGCTTGAACTCAAGGACTTTTCAACTAATTAAATGATGCAATTGTCATGACTCCATATTCAATGCTGAATTTTTGGAACATGTCTTTGTAACACATTCAAGTGATCAACGCAGAAAATAATGAAAAGTAATTTTTCTGAGAGTCTTTTGAAAAATTGATGTTTATTTAGAGGTGGTTCAACTATCTGTTGATCACAGTATTGTAATATGTTCACACTGTTTTCATATGGTTTATCTCTAGGATGATCATACATTTATAATCCTGTAAAACCACACACACTGGAGAGTAATGGGGGGCGCTAACCAGACAGGACATCGCATGCATTAACAAGAACCGTCTGGGGAAACAGGATGTGCGGTCAACCTCTTCTCTGTATCTTCAGCACTTTTAAAAGTCATATGCCTAGATAATGAAAATGATACTATAAGCAGAACTAATTAAAGCCTGTGACTAGGGTCGCATTTCCCTGTGCTGGTTTTCTCCTGTTTGTAAGCATATTTACCATGAAAAGCTGCATATAAATTATGTAAAGCTTTTTTTCTTCATCTTTTTTTCTTTTCCTATTTAAAATAATCAGTGAATGTGAAGGAAAATCAAATATCTCACTAGCCCGAAGGTCTCAAACTTTCTTTGTTGGTTCTACTCATTCTCTAAACATCAGGAGGGAGGAAGAATAGCGAAGATGAATAATTTATCAGTATGTTTTATAGACTTTCATTTTTAAAAAGACAGCATCTTGCTATCTATAGGGTAGATAGCAAAAAGAAGGAGCAAGTCGTTTGAAACAACAACTAAGCAACTAACCTGGAAAGAGTTTTTTTCAGTGTAATTTAATGAACTTGTTTAGCCCATAATCACTGTACATGCTAGAGAAGGAATCCTGGCAGTAAAAATACTACAGGGAGATTATGAACAGATGCTGTGTTATTGAACTATTAGATTTCTTGCTTCTATAAAAAGCACTAAGGCTCCCTGGAAAGCTATATGTACAATCATTGTTTTAAATTTTGGATTAAAGAGAAAACTGGAAAGAAAACTTAGAATGTCATATGATATTTCAGTCAATCAGTGTTTATTGATCACCAGCTTGGTTCCCAATCAAGTTCAGAGGCTATATTTTATTGTCTGATTGAGAAGATAAGCATGCCCTGAATCTAACACATAGTCCAAGCGTAGGAACAGATTGTAGGGTCCTCAAATGCTGGAAAGCATGGTCAGAGTGATACCATCAGAAGCTGAATGATTTCTCATGATAAAACTTATGTATTTTATATTACTGTTTTTTAAAATTTATTTTTTGAAGTATAGATGATTTACAATCTTGTGTTAATTTCTGCTGTACAGCAAAGTGATTCACTTATATATACATTTTTTTCATATTCTTTCCAATATCACAGGATATTGGATATAGTTCCCTGTGCTATATACAGTAGGACCGTGTAGTTTATCCATTCTGTATATAGTAGTTTGCATCTGCTAACCCCAAACCCCAATACATCCCTCCCAAACTTATGTATTTTAAACTGTGTGAAAATAGCATATAAGATAATCTTTAGAGGATCTCCCCATATAGTAATTATGTTCATCTTGTTATTATAAGTCATAATTGCTTGAAAATAAGAAAATACATTCAGTCATTCTTTTGACAAGTTGATTAGATATTCATGATGGATATTTATATTTAAGATCTGAGTATCTTCTAAGTAAAATCTAGAGTTGAATTATAGAGGTGTTTCTTGAATTATCCTTTAGAGATGTTTGTTTAGACAAAGAGTAAAATTTTAGTTATATTTCCCCAAAGTACTTTGCTCAGTGAAATTTGTATCTTAATTATGATGCTACGCTAAATTCCTTGAGGGCAAGATACTGCCTTATTAATTGTGTAAACTTCCCAGCTCTAACTCATTGCTCATTAATATGAAGATAATTAATACAATTAACTGCGAACTTTAAGATACTAGATAACCAATTACATTTGTGTTCCTCTTGCATGGAGGATAGTATTGTTTTAAAAACGTTCCTGTATTTTAGATGATAGTGTTGGCGAAGATATGAAGAAAGCCATATGACTGGTTAACTTTTAAAACTGACAACATTGATATAGGAGCAGTTAGTGTTTAGATAAGCATAGTCTATATATTCTGCTAGTCTTCTTTCTATAAATCAATAGTTACAGCTTACCTCCTGGAAAGTGATAACTGAGTCTTGAGCTTATCTGCCTTCCCATGTATTAGGTGGATTGTATGTTCTCCAGGTGAGAATACCTAGTACAGGAAGAAATAGATAGCTGATGTCGAAAACTGTTCTTTCCGTGAAAGCGCAGGTTCCCAGGAGCTACATTTGGGTCTTGCCATCTGTAAAATCTTCCTTCCCAGGTCTAGTCACTTCCCCATTTAGTGTTCAGTAAATTGGACACCGTTTCTATTTTTGTTCACTTAGGGTCCAAAACCCTCTCTTCTCACTCTCTAGCACACATCAGTGCTGGCTACTAACCTCGACCACTTTGAATGCCACTGTCAATAATCCTGGTGCTGCCTCTCCTGATGCCTGTGTTAAAAGTAATACACTCCATGAACTGTAAGAAACTATAGAGATATAGGGCTTTAATTTTGAAATCACCCTATATATTTATTTTTCTCCAATACTTTACATTAAAGGCTGGGGAACTAATGCGTCCCAAGGTTGTACAATTTGAATTTACAGAAAGTAAAAGCAGGAATGCTTTTGAATGTTTAATAATCTAAGCACTGGAATAGTCATATATTTTTATCACATAAAATAAAAGATGAAGAAAAAGCAAGTTAGAATTTGTAAATTTATAATTCTCTTGACATTCCATGAAGCTTCTTTGTGGAAATGTTTGCTTCCATAGCATAATCTTGAGTTTACTGGATTTATATGGGATTATATTTTAATCTTTTAACTAAAATAATGTATATTTGAATCAAGCTTGATCATTTTGAAAGTGATAGCACAGAGAATAGGAGAAACTTTATTTTCTGGGAGTGATTTTTGATTAAATATATCAACCCCCATTTATCTTTGTAGGATAGTGTCAAATGAACCAAAGAAGTACCACTAAATAGAAATTGGGAGCTATTTTGAAAATCCCCTCATGACAATTTTGGAACAATGAGTATGTAGTATTTTTAAAGAGTCTAGAGATTTATAGGGAAATAGTATAAATAAGAATAAAAATGACAGATTTTTAGTGTCAGGGAATAAACATGGGTATTTTGAATTCCTTAAATGTAAAACACAAGGTTGTTTTGGGGGTTTGTAACACACACACACACACATCACTTATTAAAGTAGCTTCTGTTGCTCTTGTGTGTGTGCTCAGCCGTGTCCAGCTCTTTGTGACTCCATGGACTGTCGCTCGCCAGGCTCCTCTGTCCATGGGATTTCCCAGGAAAGCATAGGGGAGTGGGCTGCCTTTTCCTTCTCTGGGGGTCTTCCTGACCCAAGGACTGAACCTGCATCTTCTGCAATGGCAGGCGGATTCTCTACTGTCTGGGCCACCTGGGAAGCGCTCTCGCCCTCTTAATTCCTTGTTACTCACAACTTCATGCTTTGTGAGGATGGAAATCTGAGTTGCATAAGATATTAGTTTGGTCAGTAGGCACAGTAAACATATTAACACTAAGAGACAACAGAAAATGTTTTGTTAGAGCAATGTGCTTCTTAGAGAAGTACACTTCTCTTTGTGTGCTATCTAAGTAGCTTTAGCTTCCTTATTTACCTCTCCTTTATTTTCCAGCCTCTTTTAGTTCTTGGGAAATTGAACAATGTCTTACTACTTTGGAATTTCCTAGTCATGTCGCGTGGTGTCTGGCACACCAAAGACGTTCACCAGAATTTGTTGTATGATTGAAATAACATTGTTATGAGAGCCACATGGTCCATTTATGGGTTTACCATTCAAAGATTTCTGAGGTAAGAGGATTCAAAATATTTGCCACTCTCTCTAGACTAAGCCTCATATTACATATTAAGTAGAGAGGAAGTATCAGAGGTACCAGCAAATAGAAATCTTTCCATTTCTTCTCTCTGTTGTAGTACACTTAAATTATCCCTCATTTTTCTTTAAAGTAAATGATACTTAGTACGCATGCCAAATCAACAGAATTATAGTGACAAGGAGGGCATGCTGTAAGGCTATGCTTCTAAGAGCACTACAGTTGCTGTAGCTACTTGTATCTACCACTTATTGATAGCTTATTTTATGTGCCAGGCACTGTTCAAGGTGCTATTCATTTGTTATTTATTTTAACAAATATTTTTATTGGATGCATGCTCAGTTGCTTCAGTTGTATCTAAATCTTTGTGCCCTGATGAATTGCAGCCTGCCAAGCCCTTCTGTCCTTGGGATTCTCCAGGCAAGAATCCTGGAGTGGGTTGCCATGCCCTCCTCCAGGGGATCTTCCCAACCCAGGGATCGAAACTGGGTCTCCAGCACTGTAGGCAGATTCTTCACCTCTGAGCCACCAGCCAAGTCCTGTCTAGTATTTAATTCAGATACCCACTTTGTTCTTCATTGGCTCATCCAGTGGGGGCAGTTGAAATATTCTGAACAAAGATAAGACATATAGTAAAAGTATAGCTGACCATAAACTACAAGATGATTTTTCAAATAATTTACTTTATCACACCAAAGTTCAACATAAAGATTCATGACCTTACTGATAAGATGTCACTTTATATAGTCAATCCAAGCTAATACTACTTGGCAAGCTTTTCTGAATGAGGTAATTTCTCCTTCAGTTTGTAGCTGAAGTGAGGGAAGAGTGATAAGCCCTATCAATAGGATAGTGCAGTTCCATGACAGATGGCCTGTATGCAAGGGTGGCTCTTCCCTACATCTGAATTGATAAGCTAACGCAAATATTACACTAGAATGGCATGTTTCTCATATTAGTAATATTTCTCCTGTTTGCTGTGATATTAGTGATTATATATATGTCAGTTCAGTTCAGCTGCTCAGTCGTGTCCGACTCTTTGCGACCCCATGAATCGCAGCACGCCAGGCCTCCCTGTCCATCACCAACTCCTTTTACACAGGTAAGGGCAAATGGTTCACTAGTTGGCTGAATTTTCTGTTCACTTTTTCTTCTTTCTAGCTGCATTTTTCTTTAGGTGGTGCAAGTGCTTCTTATCAATGACACAAAAATTCAGTAACCTAAGAAGCAAATTTGTCATGGATTTTATTTGCTGCAGAGGAGGTAAAACAAGCAGCACCAGGACAAACATCCAGGGCCTACTTGCAACTGGCATTCGTGTATAGTCTGTACAGGGATAAGCTAGTTTACTTCATAAACAGCCCTATGAAGTGGATACATTTATTATCCCCTGCCTTGGTTTATGTTCTTCAAATGCCTATTCAGGGAAGAGGATTTGGGAGCAGATTGTTATTTGGAAGATGATCCTGGAAGCACAGAGTAGGGGTAAAATGAGGCGTTAGTTAGTAAGTTACGTACTGCTGCAGGCAACTGGGACCTAGTCCCAGAGGGACCCTCTCAGAAACTGAATGGAAAACACTTTGGAACTGGCCCACTGAAGGCTGAGGTGGCTGCAGGATTTAGCTGGTAACTCTCATCCCTCACTGGTTGAGGGTTACCCCTTGGGTATTAGCTCCCCAGAACCTCCAGCTGCCTTGTGTGTGGGTATGGTACAGGTTCGTGGCCAGATTATGCCATTAGATAAGAGAGCAGAAGACTTTGGTCTTTAAGGAATTACTTGCTGATGAGTTTGGGGGTAGACCCATGTGAGATGGGCAAAACACCAATAGCATCTCTGCATCTTCACTCTATGAAGAAAGTTGGAGAGAGCCTATGTAACTTGCCCACATGGGTTGGGAATAGGATGTCTGTGGTTCACAGATCATGGCAGATTTTCATTCCATGGCAGATCTTAAACATGCAGAGAGATGGGACCCACATCTGTTGATCTTCCAAAGTTTTGCTATGCACTTTTGACAGCCATACCTATTTTGTGTATTCCATACTGAAAGTGTTAGCTTTGTAGCACAATTTTTGTGCTCAATAGGCTGGTTTGACCCTTTATTTTATATCACTAGGATTAGCATGCAACCTTTCATCCATACTGTAGAGGCATTAGGTGCAGGGTAATTGGAGTAGACATTTTCTTTGAAAGAAAATACATTGTTTTAATGTGTGTATAAAAGGTAGGCAAATATTTTTCAAGCACCTCAGAGTACATGAAAGCCATTTTGAATTTGCTCAGTTAAATGTTGGCGCTTAATTAATTGGTGAATTAATTCCCAAGCACCAACATTTAACTGAGCAAATTCAAAATGGCTTTCATGTACTCTGAGGTGCTTGAAAAATATATGGTTTTCTGAATTAAATAAAGAGGAAACTTTCACAACTCTCTTGTCATAAAACTCTACCTAATCTGATTAAGTTTTATATGTAAGTCAGGTTTATTTAGCTCATTTAATCATCATCATAACTGTGAGTGGTATTAATTATTTTTTTTGTATTAATTATTATACCATTTTAAATATGAGAACAAAGTCACAGAGCCATTTAATCGTGGGTCCATCCAGCTCAGATTGTCTAATATTAGTAAGAGAAGGGATTGTGAAAAAGACAAGGGTGGAGGGTGCTCATTGTGAAGCATAAAGATTAGGAACCATAAAGGCCAATGATGAAAGTCTCCATTCAGGCACTGGTCAGTTAGAAAGGTCCAAATGGGCTTGAGATCGTACAGGAAAAAGGTTTAATCATCCCCAGAAGGAGCAGAAAGCCTAGAGTCTTTAAGATTTGACCCAGGGCAGCCTCCAGACCACCAAGCTGTGCTGATTTGTCCACAAGATTAATTCTTTTTGTGAAGGTATGGGCTTCCCAGGTGGCGCTAGTAGTAAAGAACCCACCTGCCAGCGCAGGAGATGTAAGAGAGACGTGGGTTCAATCCCTGGGTCGGGAAGATCCCCTGGAAAGGAAATGGCAACCCACTCCAGAGTTCTTGCCTGGAGAATCCCATGGGCTGAGGAGTCTGGAGGGCTGCAGTCCACAGGACTGCAAAGAGTTGGACACGACTGAAGTGACTTAGCCCGTATGCGTGTGAAAGTCAGAATGCTCGCTAGACTTGTCCTGATGGTTAAGATGAGTGAGCCATGCTAACAAAGCTGATACCAGTAAAGGTTTAAATTGGATCACTGAACCCAGCCCAGGGTCTCTGCAAATACACAGTGCCAGGGCTTCATTCAGAATCTCTGGGGCTGGGATTCAGACTTGAGTGTTCTTTATCATAACTCCTAGGTGGTTCTAGTATGCAGTCAGCGGAAAACAGCTGCTCTAGTAAGTTGACATTCTGGCTTATATATTTTAATAACTTGGGAGTTATGTTTCCATGTTAAAAAAAATCATGTTAGCTTTATGTAGTAGTGATTTGTGGATTAGCTGTCCATATTATGATAATTTATGAGTTAACTTTCTCATGATGTTGACTCCCTAAGTATAGTCTCTACAGTGTGGATGCTACAGTGGCGCTGGGTTCAGGTCTCCGTCATGCTCAGTTTCCCTAGGCCAGGGCGATCTCTGCATCCTCCTGAGCTACACTGTCAAATGAGGCATGTATTTGACGTGTGAGACACAAGTGGCTATTTAGGTTTTGATTTAAACTAGCTAAAATTAAACAACACTTTCTGCACGTGTGCAAGTTAAGCTGCTTCAGTCACATCCCACTGTTTACTATGACCTGTAGCCCGCCAGGCTCCTCTGTCCGTGGTGTTCTCCAGGCAAGAATACTGAAGTGGGCGGCCATGCCCTCCTCCAGGGGATCTCCCCACCCAGGGATCGAACCCAGGGATCTCACGTCTCTTGCTCTGGCAGGCGGGTTCCTTACCACTAGCGCCATCGGGAAACCAGGCCAACTCTGCAGAGCCCCCAGGCCGGCCATCTGATGGCATGGCTTCAGCCTGTGTCTCTGCCAAGGCCCCCAGAGCGCGGTTCCAACACCTGCACGGCCCTCGGTCCTTGGTCCCTCCTTCCCTGAGAAGACTCAGGTGAGGCTCTGGTGTGGCCAGCACCGTGTCTCCTCAGAAGGGGGAGGAGGGAGAAGGACAGGGTGGTCCAGCCTCCGGCTGCAGGCAGCTCCACTTACCCCTGAGACCGCTGGGTAGCCTGGGCCCCGGGTGAGGGTCATTTTACTGTGGAAGGCTGCGGCGGAGATGATCTGGGCGGACGACATGGCAGCCATGCTCTGCAGGGCCTTGTCCTTAGCTGCCTGATCCTGGGGAGACATTGGGGGGAGGCCTCAGCGCGAGCACCGCGGTAGGCCAGGAGAGGCCCTGGGATCAGGCTCCCGCTCCTGCAGGGCTGTGAACCTTCCCTGTGACTCTGAGTAAGTCACTGGGTGGCTCTGATCCCTTTCCTTATCTGTCAAAGGGGGCACTTGGCCTGCCTGTCGCACTAGCATTTAAACAGACTTTGACCCACTCCTGGGCATAGAGCCAGAGAAAAACATGATCCAAAAGGATACGTGCACCCCAGCGTTCCCGGCAGCACTGTTTACAACAGCCAGGACGTGAAAGCAACCTAAACGTCCATCAACAGAGGAATGGATAAAGAAGATGTGCATATATGCAATGGAATATTACTCGGCCATTAACAAGAAGGAAATGTGCCATTTGTAGCAACAATGGATGGACCTAGAGAGGGTCATACTGAGTGAAGTCAGACAGAGAAGGAGAAATGTTGTATGACATCCCTTATGTGTGGAATCTAGAAAGAAATGATACTTAAAAATGGGAAAGAGGCTCGCAGAAAACAAACCTACAGCTGCCAGGGCGAAGAGATAGTAGGGAGTTTGGGATGGAGAGGTACACGCTGCTGTATTCAAAATGGATCACCAACAAGGACCTACTGCATAACACAAGGAACTCTGCTCAGTGTTGTGTGCCAGCCTGGATAGGAGGGGGGTTTGGAAGACAATGGATATATACATATGTAAGGCTGAGTCCCTATCCTGTCCACCTAAAACTATTGCTGCTGCTGCTGCTGCTAAGTCGCTTCAGTCATGTCTGACTCTGTGGACTCCATAGATGGCCGCCCACCAGGCTCCCCCGTCCCTAAGATTCTCCAGGCAAGAACACTGGAGTGGGTTGCCATTTCCTTCTCCAGTGCATGAAAGTGAAAAGTGAAAGTGAAGTTGCTCAGTCGTGTCTGACTCTTAGCGACCCCATGGACTGCAGCCCACCAGGCTCTTCCATCCATGGGATTTTCAAGGCAAGAGTACTGGAGTGGGGTGCCATCACCTAAAACTACTAGAACATTGTTAATCAGTTATACCCCAATGCAAAATAAAAAGTTTAAAGTTCGAAGAAAAATAAAGAGACTTTGAAGGTTATCCGCCAGACCACAGCTCTCCTGTTACCAACCTAAGGGACACCTGCGAACAGAGACCACCCAGGCCTCGCTCACCTCCACATCAAGGGTGTCTGGGGCCCCGCCTGGCTCATGGGAGAGGGTGCAGGAACATGCTCAGCAGAGATCATCTCCGGTCACATGGACAGGGCCAAGGGCCAGTATCCTGTGGTCCCTGTCTCAGACCTGGCCTATGGGTGTCAACTGTACCATTGGCACCCATAGCTCCTGAGCCTTTTATGTGTCAGAATGTGACTGTCTGTCCTCTGTGGTCCAAAGACCCTCCCAAAAAAATGGGCTCACCTGGCACAGGCTCTGAATGAATCAGCAATATCATCTGCTTATAATAAATCCTTGTTAATACTTGCCTAAGCCAACGGTCCCAATCTGAGCTCCCCAACCCCGAAGGGCCTCTCAAGCAATAAGACAACATCCTGTATTCCAAAAAAGTCCACAAGGATCAGAAATAAGACCATACATACAGACAGTGGGCTGCTGCGGGCAGCATTACTGGGGCTAAAACGCTGGATTATGTCAACTCGGGAGCTGTGATTAGAAATCCTGTATCTTTAAGATGGATTATTTTAAATGGGAAAAATACGTGGGACCTTTATTTAATCACCAACTTGGTGACCCAAATCTGTCCTGAATGATAAGCAAGTGGATTGCTGAGGGAGGGCCTCACAGCTCCAGCTGGGTTTGCTGCGACTTCGCTCGCCCGGTGGGTGGCATTACAGCAAAGGTCCGAGTGGTGAGCCCGGGACCCTGTGGGACACGGTATGGGGCCAGGCCCTTCTACCCAGACTCTCAGGGACCTTTACAGTCACAGGGCGCCAGACAGCCCCCGGAAAGTAAAGAACGCTGTCTCACTTTGGCTCTGAACATCACAGGATCCCTGCGAGGCTGGCAGGACTTGTCACACCCCCATTCTAAGATAAACTAGGCTCAGAGAATTTAGGGGACTCAGGTGTTGTCAGGGGTCACAGGATGGTCTGCCCTGCGAAGTGGATCCAGGACAGGCCATCCATGACCTCTGACCTCTGCAGGCCCAGGGGCTGAGCAGACCGAGGAGGGGGCAGGTCAGGACCTGAGGGCAACCCCATCTTCAGCACAGAGAGGGCAAGAGGCCACACTAAGTGGTGGGCACCCCAGCTCACTGTCCTTTTGGGGCCAATCTTGGATCCTGCTCTCAGGCGATCCTTGTTAACCAAAGTATCAGGCTGCCTCTCTGCAAGGACTCTGGGGGTCTCAGGAACATCACCCAGGCTTGCTCCCTCCAGGACATGGATGGGGCAGCACCCCAGGAACAGGCTCTGTTAACAGACCCCTGTTAACAACAGCACTGGGAGGCTGGATGGCTCCAACCCGAGGTCAGAGACCTGTGCGCCTTTCTCATAGCTGGCCTAATGAACAGCCGGGCACCAGCAAGTGGAACAGGAATCGGGGGGAGTGGGGGGGTGACATCAGGAACCTGTACTGAACTTTGAGGTCGGAGGGGACTCAGACAGCACCTTGATTAACCCTGTCATTTATAGGCGGGGAAGCTGGCTGGAGCTTGAGGTGGATGACCCAGCCAAGTGCCCACAGGAAGAGTCAGGCCAGTGACCCAAAGATTTCCACCGGACCTTGCTGCCCATGGGGGAGCTTAACTACACTGGGCCCCAGGCCCCTTGGAGAATATAGTAAAATCCTCAGACCAAATTCTCCCCTAACGCATATGCAGGAAAATGTGTGCATTACTTAAAGGACCCGTGGCTCCCCTTGAAGCCTGTCTGGCAGTCCACTGAGGCTGTTCCTGGCCCCTCATCAGAGTCTATGGACAGCGCCAGGCTCAGTCCCTCCAGTACATGTGGGCCATACAGCCGGGCCCCTCGGGACTCAACAGCTCCCCTCAGCAGCTCTAAACAGAAGCCTGGACACTCCACTCTCCATCAGGTCCCCTGCTGGGCCCCATGGAGTCACAGGGCAGCCAGGGAGTAGAGTGGGCGCCAGGGCTGAGGGTGTCCGGGTACATGTGCCAGTCTGAGAGGGAGGGACCAGCAGCTGCGGCCAGCCAGCTGTCCTGGGGGCAAAGGGGCGAGGGCTGGGCCGCAGCTGCGGGGGGCAGGGACAGCTGGGCTGATGCAGGAGGGATGGAGCTGGGTGGGCAGCGGGGGCAGCCTCCTGTGGCCTCCCACCCACGCCTTCCAGGCTCCAGTGTCGGGGTCATGGGCCGCAGTCCCAGAGGGGTCCTCTGTGGTCCTCTAGCCCAGGGGCTTTGAAACTGGGTTCTCGTATGCTTTTGGGTTCGAGAGTCGTGGGGCCTGAAAGAGACGTAGAGGAGGGGTCCCTAGCCCGCTCCTTGCCAACTTAACTTTGACCACAGCAGCTCCTCTGACATTGTATCAGTGATAATTCAGTTAGGAAGAAAAACAGAAAGGCTTCCACTGCTTTAAAAAATGTCTGTGGGGAGTTCCCCAGTGGTCCAGTTGTTGGGCCTCTGCACTTTCACTGTCAAGGACCCATGTTCAGTTGCTGGTCAGGGAGCTAAGATCCTACAAGCTGCACAGTACAGTCAAAAAAATCAAAATTAAAAAAAAATTTTTCAATGTCCATGGATTTACTGGTCTGGTCTAAGGCCCAAATGCTGGCTCCTCCACGGGAGGAGCACCCAAGGGCCCCTGGCTCTGGGGTCCAAAAGGCCTGAGTCCCTCGGGAGGGGGCTCCCACCAGGGCTGGCCCCTCGAGCAGTCACTGTCCAGGCCTGCAAGGTGGGGCTGATCCAGGGAGGGGCAGGAACCTCCAGTCCCAGAGAGTGGGGTGGGAAGAATACCACCAGCCCCTCCTCCAGCATGGAACCCCTCTCCCCAGAAATGCCTCCCAGGCCCCGCCACCCTCAGACAGTAAGAGGCTGAGGGGTCCTCAAGGAAACGGGCCTGGAGGTCAATCCTGCTGCCCTAGCCATGGGATTCGGGACATGCACTGTCCCTCTGAGCTGGGCTGGGGGTGGAATGCACAGCAGGAGACGGGACTGTGCCTCCCAGGATGCTGAACCTGGCCGTTCACACACACACACACGGCTGCCAGTCAGTGGTCAGTGTCCTCTGCTGGATGGGGGAGACAGGTTACAGGCTGAACCCCACTTTCCTCAGCACCTTGAAGCCCACTGGCTCCGTGGGCAGTCCCGAAACCCATGGAAAGGCTTTTCCTCCTGGGAAAACAGCCCAAAGTCCCAGAGGCCAGCCCTCCCGAGCCCTGGGCTCTTGCTCCCACCGCCATCCCTGTCTTACCTTTAGCTTGGCCTGGATCTCACGGGCTTTTCGCCGAGCCAGCACCTGGATGTGGCTGGACACCTGAGGCAGGAAAAGGGACTCCTGTTCCTGCCTTCTCCCCGAAGGCCACTCCCCACGGGGTTCCCCCCGGCCCTCCACCCACCACAGACCCCATCCACATCACAGACTGAATGAATGAATGAATGAAAGCTCCATCACCGATGGGCCCTCGGTTCTGCCCTCCCAGCTAAACAGAAGTGCGGTCCTCCTGCTGGCCAGGAGAAGCAGGGGAGGGGTCTCTCTCCTCCCAGCGACGGTGGCGGAGACCCCAGGGAAACCTACCGTCTAAGGCATACCCAGTGGAGGATCCCTCCCAAGCTGGCCCCCAGAGCCCACACCTGGCCCTGCAGAGGGCCAGGCCCACCCCAGGAGCCACTGTTGGTGCCAGGGCATCCGCGCCAGGGCCCACCTGCTTCCTGGTGCGGGTCTTCCCTGTCCGGAGCTTATGTAGCGGGCAATCAGCTCATTCCGACCTGCAGAGACACAGCAGCCTCTCAGTGGGAGGGCCCAAGGGACCCCAGCCCTCACCTCTGCCCACCTGCCCGGCACTTGGGGTGATGATTCTGCAGGCCCCTGCCCTCTACCCTTCTTAGATCCCAGGGGTCTCCGGGCAGCAGGAGGGAGCCAAGGCCTTTCTGGGGATGGTAACCTGAGGACACGGTGACAGGGCCGTGGGTCTCCGGCTGGTGGGCACACAGCTTGAAACTCCCCCTGCCGGAGCCTCCCCTCACCTGCAGCCTGGCAGTCACCTCTGCTTATGCCTCCCCTGGGGCCTCCCTGCCTTGGCCCTGGCTCCAGACAGCTCCCTCGGTCCCCACCACCTCCACGAAAGAGCAGGACCGGACAGTGTCTCCGGAGGGGAACCCGCGGCCCTGACCCAGACACAGCTCCGTGGCTCCTGCTAGGCCATCCCCAGGTCACACGAGTGCTTCCTGCCGGCCCAGCCTCCTAGAGGAGATGCTGCGGGACCCCATGTCTTCCTTGGTCATAACTGAGATCAGGATGAGGGCTCCCTGCCTTCCAGGAGCTCCCCACCTGCACGGCCAGACGACGGCCCAGTGCCTGCATCCGTCGGGGCCCAGGCCGTAAGCTCAGAGGACGAGGCCCTGGACCAGGCTGGGCGGCCAGGCGAGCCTTGAGCTGCACTGACCACTGGCAGGATTAGACCATAAAGAAGGGCACTGGGGGAGACGGAGGGTGAGAGGGTTTGAGCGGGAGTGATGGACGACCTCCTTTCTCCACCTATGGGCACAGTCGCCAGCCAGCCCAGTCTTCTGGGCTTGGCTGAGCCAGGAGGCCTGCGGGGGGTGAGAAGCTGCTGATGCAGGGGGGCAGCGAAACGAGCAGGCCACCCGCCACCTGGGTGGTAGCCAGGACACCCAGCCAAGGCCACGCGGGTCCCCCAGCTGACCTCTCTCCACTGCCAAGGCTGAACCAAGAGCCGCCCTCAGGAGGCCTTGTCTGCCAGAAGACTCACCAGCCTAGGAGCACAAACCTGTCTGTGTCAGGGAAGGAGGGGGAGGTCCAGACCCTGAGGACACTGCCTGTGGGCTGATCTCTCTAAGCCCATGATCCAGCACCATGCCCCTTCTCAAAGCTTCCCAGGGAAAGGTATTCTGCAGGCAGTCCAATGGACGCGTGACAGTCCTACTCCACGTCTAACCAGAGGCAGTCGTGAACAGCAGAGAAGTGGTCACGGGCTGGGAGTCAAAGAGCCAGGTTGCAACCTGGCAGCTCCACAGACAAGCTCTGGGGGCTCACTGCTCACTTCCCTCTGGACCTTCACACAGCCTGACGGCCGTAGGCTCATCATTCAAACGTATCCAGATTGTACAGACTTGGGAACAGACCTGAACTCTTGCTCGACCGCAGTTCTCTGGAGTTCAGTCTCCCTTCCTGTTAATCAAACGAGCTCCAGGCCCACAAGAGTCCACTGCCAACAGTTCAGGGACAGAGGGCAGGCGGGGTGGAGGTTCTTGGGGCCCCGAGGCTGAGCACGGTGCCGGGGGGGCATGGTGCTGGCAGTGGGGCGGGCCAATGGGGGCCCTTTGGTCAGCATCCGGGATCCGGTTCTCCTGCTGCTGCAGCCCAGCCCTTGTAAGGGCAGCAGCCCATCACTTCTGTGTCCGTCTTTTCCCACTAGATTCTTAGCATCACAGAGCAGGGGACCACACCTCCCTTCAGGTCTGCATGTCCAGTGCTGGCATCTCTGTGTCAAATGAATGGACGAGTCTGCCAGCAAAAGCTGATGACTCTGTTTTCAAACTAGGTTGGAATCCAGCCCTTTTTCTCCCATCCACCACCACCACCACAGTTCGAGCTACCACCTTCTCTGGCTGAATCCCCTGCTCTGGGTCCATTCTCTACACAGCAGCCACTGTGATGCTATCAAAACTCAAGCCCCCTCCAGGGGCTCCCACTTGCCTGCCTAGAAAGTGTCCAAATCCCTACAACAGCCCAGAGGCTCCCCAAGGATCTGTCCACCCATCGCAGCTCAGTCCATCCCTCACCCCACACCACCAACCTTTGAGGCTCTGAGCTTTTGCTGGACGTGCCAGGCCTTCCCACCTCAGGGTCTTTGTATGTCCAGTCCTCTGCTCAGAGACCCTTGAGGCCCACTCCCTCACCTTCACATCCCAAAGGCAACTTTGGCTCAGCGGCCACTAGAAGGGGGGGACATGTTCCCTAAACACCCCACTGAATGCTGAGGTCACTCCCTCAAACCCCAAAACTGCCTGTCTACCCCTGACTCTCAACAGGAGGAAATCTCCTGTTTATACCTAAAACTAAGAAAAGTGCTGTACAGAGCAAGCGCTCAGGAAATGCTTGCTAAATGAATGATCTGATATTGGTCACATCTTTTATGGGAAAAGTGAGTTAAAGTTTAAGTGCAAATAGGGGACTTTCCCGGTAGTCCAGCAGTTAAGACTTCTCCCTTCAATGCAGGAAGGTGTGGGTTTGATCCCTGGTCAGGGGAGCTAAGATCCCACATACCTCACAGGCAAAAAACCACACCTAAAGGAGAAGCAACATTATAACAAATTCAGTAAGACTTTAAAAAACAGATCCACATCCAAAAAAAATATATTTTATGGCTGATACACATTGTTGTAAGGTAGAAACCAACACAACACTATAAAGCAATTATCCTCCAATTAAAAATAAAATAAATAAATAGAAAAAATAATTAAAGAAGAAAAAATATGCAGCTAATCCACTTTCTGGCATCATTCTCAAAGTGCTCTCCTAGCCAGGTCTCACTTGAGCCTCTCAGGGCAGAAGCAAATCCAGATTTCCGTGGGGCCTAAAGCATATGAAAACTGTGGGGCTCTCTTTGAGAAAAGGAAATTAGAAATACAGAGAATTAGGTTCAGACCTTCTGAAGGTGAAGATGGGCTCATTCTCTTGATGGTGGTCACGGCTCCACAGGTGGACACATGGTCAAACCTACCAAACTGTCCACTTCAAATATGTGTCGTTTACTGCACATCAATCAGATTTCAATAAAGTTTTTTAAATTTTTAAATGAAACTAAAACGTTTCATAAATTCCCATGGTGAGGACTCTGTGCTTTCACTGCTAGCTGCTGTAGTTCAGTCGTTCAGTGGTGTTCGACTCTGCAACCCCATGGACTGCAGCACACCAGGCTTCCCTGTCCTTCACTGTCTCCCTGAGTTTGCTCAAACTCAGGTCCATCTAGTCGGTGATATTATCCAGCCATCTCATCTCATCCTCGGTTGCACCCTTCTCTCCCCTTCAATCTCTCCCGGCATCAGGGACTTTTCCAATGAGTCACCTCTTCACTGCTAGGGCCCAGGTTCAACCCCTGGTTGGGGAATTAAGATCTTGCAAGCCACACAGTGCGGCCAAATAAATAAAAGAAATTTTAAATGTAAATAAACAAATTAAAAGTTTAGGCAGCTGGAAGGGGCCCAGGCAGGTGAGGGCCCTGAAGTGTGAGCCTCACTGACTTCACTGGAAATGCACCTGCCCCACAGAAGCGCAGGCAGATGGAGCATCTCACCCAGGTGGGCACCAGCAGATGCAGGCTTAAAGCCCGGGTTCGAGTCCTGGCTCAGCCACTTGGAAGTGGCCCCGGGCCTGGCAAAGAAGGTGCTCCGACTGCGGGAGGTCACTCCCTGCCTGGCCTCCCGGCCTGGACATAGTGGCACATCCCTCACTGCTGTGCGTGCTCAGTCGTGGCCGACTCTTTGTGACCCCATGCACTGTAGCCTACCAGGCTCCTCTGTCCATGGGGTTTCCCAGGCAAGAATACTGGAGTGGGGTGCCATGCCCTCCTCCAGGGAATCTTCCCAACCAAGAGATTGAACTTGCGTCTCCTGCATTGGCAGGTGATTCTCTACCACCGCATTACTTGGGAAGCCCTGTTAAACAGCAGCCAGGAGGCCCCTGCCCACCCCTGGCTGAGACTGTTTCTCCCCACATCGTAGAGACCCCCCAGGTCCTGAAGACAGAGCTCTACCCAGCTCTAGAACCACCTGTGTCTCTGCTACAGGGTCCAGGAGCTCTGCCCCAGACAGGCCTCCTGGTCCTGGGCACGAGGCCAGCAGTGGGGCCAGAGGAGCCAGACCCAGGGGTCCAAGGATGGCTCGGCTCTTTGTGCTTTTCAAGTTGTTCTCTCCTTCTGGGGAGATTCGCCCTCCTTTCCCTGGCCGGCCCCTCTCAGACCATACCCCAGCCAGGCCCTTTGTGCTGATCAGCAGTAGAGGATCCCGGGGTGGCAGTGGAGCCCCGTGTGTCTCTGGATGTCTGGAGCCGAGCTTCCTTCCTGCACCCCGAGGTCCTCCCAAGGTCAATCTAACCATTCTACTGCCTCCAGACCAGCTGGCATCTGATCCAGTCTTTATACGGACATAAGGAACTGCTGTAGTTTCTTTCATTTTTGTGATGATGGTAATAATAATGAATGCTTATGGAGCAAACAGGCACCTGTACAAATACAGAGTGAAGATAGTAACTGCTCTATATGCGTTCACACTTTTGCCCTCCTGGGGCAGCTGTTCTGTCTTCCATTCCAACCACAGGGAGCTCGAGGCACAGAGAGGTTTACAGGCTTGTTTACATCACAGGCAAGCCCATGGTTGAGATCAAATCCAAGCAGTCGGGTTCTCTCTCTGTTTTTGTTTTTTTCTTTTTGGCCACGCCATGCCGCCTGTGAGGTCTTAGTTCCGTGACCAGGGATCAAACCTGCGTCCACTGCATTAGGAGAAAGTCTTATTCATTGGACCACACAGCGAAGTCCCTAGAGCCAATCTCTTAACTTCTCTTTAACATAAGAGTGAGATGATGGACCAGGTGGCCCCAGGGGTCCTATATAGCCTAAGTGAGAAGACACTAAGGCCCAGAGAGGGGACGTGATTTATTCAGAGTCACATGGCTTATTACTGACCCGGGGCCAGTAATGGAACATCCGTTTTCTAAGGCCACACCCAGGGCTTCACAATGGCTCCTTTTCCCCACGGATGGTCTGGGAGTTGCCCGAGACCATTCTACTCCACCTTTCTGGACCAGTTCCCCCACCACCACCCCAGGCCCTGCGTGAAGTCCTTAGTGATGGCTCACTGTCCCTTGCCCTGACCCTGCCTGGGTCCTGCAGGGACAGCCAGCTATCTAGACCAAGAGCCCGTCCCCCCACTTTCACTCTCTCCTGGACAGTGGCCCCAGAGATGTGGAAGCTAATGTGCCCGAGCTTATGGGGATGCCAGGAGGACCCCGGAGCCTGGTCAGCAGCACAGAGAGCCAGGGAGTGTGCAAAGCCGCTGAGCCACAGTGAAGGCAGCAGAGAAAAGCAACGGCAAAGGGAGTGACGTGGAGTGAAGTCGCTCAGTCGTGTCCGACTCTTTGCGACCCCATGAACAGTAGCCCACCAGCTCCTCCGCCCATGAGATTCTCCAGGCAAGAATACTGGAGTGGGTTGCCATTTCCTTCTCCAGGGGATCTTCCTGACCCAGGGATGGAACCCAGGTCTCCTGCATTGCAGGCGGACGCTTTAATCTCTGGGCCACCAGGGAAGCCCAACAGCAGAAGGAACATAGTAGGAAGTCCAGATGAGCCGGCGGGAAGACAGGAGACCTGCACCCTGTCCCAGCTCTGCCCCCGGCTGCAAACCCCCTCCAGGGGCTGAGATCACAGACCTCCTGGCAGCAGGAGGCCAGCTTGGGCCAAGTGGAGGCCAGCTGGGCAGCTGGGCATTGCAGTCTGGCAGTGGCCTTGGCCAACCCCAGAGATAGTGTGGGTGGGGCTGGAAAGGACACCCCACCAGAAGGTGGTTCATGTGTCAGAGAACATGTGCCCAAAGCCCCCACCCAGCTCACACCCATGACCCCACTCTCCATGGGCAAAGATGGCCATGGGGGTTGACCCTCGGGCTAAAGGTGGGCGCTCCCAGTGCAGCGGCCCACTCCAGTATCCTTGCCTGCAAAATCTCATGGACAGCAGCCACACCAAGTGAACACCCCCAACTCTGAAGCCCACACCCAGAGTCACACATGTCCTGCCAGTCACCCCAGGCTCTTCCTCAGTCACACGTGAGCCACACATGAACCTTCAGTTAGTGTAGTGTTATTCGCTCAGTCGTGCCCGACTCTTTGCGACCCCATGGACTGCAGCCCACCGGGCTCCCCTGTCCATGAGATTTTCCAGGCAAGGATACTGGAGTGGGTTGCCATTTCCTTCTCCAGGGGATCTTCCCAACCTAGGGATTGAACCTGGGTCTCCTGCACTGCAGGCAGATTCTTTACCGACTGAGCTACAAGGGAAGCCCCTCATGAACCTTTATGCCATCTGTAAATCCTGTCTGGGACAAGCCTTTTGTGTGTCTCATCCTCTCCCTGCACCAGCCCTCCCCGTGGGCCATAAAAACATGTTCAAAGTTTATATCCATTGAGAAAGATCGAAAAGGCAGTTGTTTTTGCTAATATTGACAATACAGTCCTGTTAGAACTAGTTTTCTAGTCAAAGCTATGGTTTTTCCAGTAGTCATGTATGGATGTGAGAGTTGGACCATAAAGAATGCTAAGTGCTGAAGAGTTGATGCTTTTGAACCATGGTGCTGGAGAAGACTCTTGAGAGCACCTTGGACAACAAGGAGATCAAACCAGTCCATCGTAAAGGAAATCAGTCCTGAGTATGCACTGGAAGGACTGATACTGAAGCTGAAACTCCAATACTTTGGCTACTTGATGTGAAGAACTGGCTCAGTGGAAAAGACCCTGATGCTGGGAAAGACTGAGGATGGGAGAAGGGGATGACAGAGAATGAGATGGTTGGATGGCATCACTGACTCGATGGACATGAATTTGAGCAAGATCTGGGAATTGGTGATGGACAGGGAAGCCTGGCATGCTGCAGTCCATGGGGTGGCAAGAGTCGGACATGACTGAGCGACTGAATTGAACTGAAAACTAGTTTTCAAAGTTGAAAAGGATGTGAGCTTCCCCTTTGAAGCAAAGGGAGATATTCAGCAGAGTCCTCACAGGGAAGGAGCTCTTTAGAGGAGCTGACATTTCACTCTTGCAGTGGGTGGCTGCGGAGGAGGCCAGCCCCTCCCCCCAGCCATGCACATGGCCAGGGGTCAACGAAGCTATAAACACCTGCAGCTGGAGGAGAAGGCTATTTGTGGAGAAGACACTTTTCAGGCCTGACATCCGAGCTGTCACCACCATTGTCCCTGGAGGGCTCTGGGACTTCTGGTGAAATCCAACCCCATCTTCAAGGCCACCGCCCAGGTGGGCATGCCCACTCCCGCCTCCAAGCCTGGTGCACAGGTTCTGTGGCTCCTTGGGTTCAAGTCATCTGAGCTCCTCCAAGGCAGGGAAGAGGTCCCCCACACGTGCTGCAGCCCACGCTGTTCACTGGGCACCTCTCGGCCCGCAGTGACACCAAAGACTGTGCCTTCTTTCAACAAGAGCGTGAAAAGGTGCTCAACATCACTAACCTTAGGGAAATGCAAAAGAAACCATGAGATACCACCTCACACCTGCTAGAATGGCTACTGGGGAAAAACGGAAAATAAGTATTGCCAAGGATGTGAAGAAATTAAAACACTTGTACGTTGCTGGTAGAATGTAAACTGGTGCAGCCACTGTGGGAGACAGTCTGGTAGCTCCTCAAAGAATTAAACAGAATCAGCACACGATCCAGCAATTCCATCTCTAGGTACACACCACAAATAACTGAAAGCCGGGTCTTAAAGAGCTATCTGTACACCCATGTGTACACTATTCACAGTACCCAGAAGGTAGAAATAAATACCCACATATAAATTAATAGCTTAAATGGCTCACTAAGATGTAATCCAGCCATACAATGGAATTCAATGGAATTATTCAGCAATTGAAAAAAAAAAAAAAAGAATGAAGTTCTGACCCAGGCTGCAACGTACATGAACCTTGAAGGTACTGTCCTGAGAGAAATGATTGAGACACAGAAGTGCAAGGACTGTGTGACTCCACTACCACGATGTACCCAAAACGTTGTTGCTATTGTTTAGTCGTTAGGTCGTGTCCAACTCTTTGCAACTCCATAGACAGGCTTCCCTGTCCTTCATTATCTCTCGGAGTTTGCTCAAACTCATGTCCATTGAGTCAGTGCTGCCATCCACGATCTTATCTCTCTGTCACCCCCTTCTCCTGCCCTCAATCTTTCCCAGCATCAGGGTCTTTTCTAATGGGTCGGCTCTTTGCATCAGGCAGCGAAAGTATTGGAGCTTCAGCTTCAGTGTCTGTCATTCCAATGAATATCCAGGGTCGGTTTCCTTTAGGATGGATGAGTTTGATGTCTTTGCTGTCCAAGGGACTCTCAACAGTCTTCTCTAGCACCACAATTTGAAAGCATCAATTCTTCAGCGCTCAGCTTTCCTTATGGTCCAACTCTCACATCCATACCTGACTACTGGAAAAACCATAGCTTTGACTATGCAGCTCTTGGTTGGCAAAGTGATAGCTCTGCTTTTTAATACACTGCCTAGGTTTTTCATAGCTGTACCCAGAATAGGCAAATTCACAAAGACAGAAAATAGATTAGAGGCCATCAGGCCCTGGGGGGTAAGGAGGAACGGGATTTACTGCTTAACAGGTACAGTTTCTGTTGGGAAGAAGGAAAAAGTTCTGGAGATGTCCTTGAGGGTGGTTGCCCGACACTGTGCCTGTGCATAATGCCACTGAGCTGCGTACTTAAAAATGGTCCGAATGGTACACATTAAGTTCTGTGTATTTTCCCACAATAAAGTATATGATGAGTTGGCTGTTCACATGAGTAATGTGAGTATATGTGTAATATATGAGTAATAAAATGAAAATATGAGTAATAAAACCAACCCCCCCAAAGGTAGTATTATTACTCTCCCCATTTCTCAAATAAGGAAACTGAAGCTGAGAAGAGGTAAACAACATGCCCGGGGCCACGATGGCCCCTGGACAGAGTGGATGTGGGCAGAGGTGCCATCTTCAAGCCTCCAGAAACAGGAGGCCAAGGACCCAGGCCGGATGAGGGAGACACACAGCACAGGGCAGCGGAGGGTCCAAGGATCACAAGGAAGCGGGCAGAAGTCGACTGAGGCTTCCTGACCTGTGCCGTCCCTGCAGTGGCCAGAGCCCCACCCAGGTCCAGCCTATGCTCTGCCCTTGCAAGCTAGTGATTCACCTCTGATGAGGGCTTCCCAGGTGGCCCTAGTAGTAAAGAACCCGCCTGCCAATGCAGGAGGCATACGAGATGCAGGTTCATCCCTGATTGGGTAAGATGCCCTGGAGGAGGGCACGGTCACCCACTCCAGCATTCTTACCTGGAGAATCCCATGGACAGAGGAGCCTGGCGGGCTATGGTCCACAGAGTCTCAAAGAGTCAGACACAACTAAAGCAATTTAGCATGCCATGCATCTCGGATGGGCCCTGATCACAGTGCTTTGCCCAGATCCCCAGGGAAACCCCCAAACCCACACAGCTAGTCTCCACTTCTGGGCCAAGGATCACTCCCTTCGGCCTTCCTCCACCCAGCCATGCTCCACTTCCTCCCAGAAAGCTCCCAAGGTCTACCCAATATGAGTGCCATCCATTTTCTTTAAAAAGATGTTCCTCCAGCATCTCCCTCAACCATGAAGCTGGCGAGAACAGAGACCATGGCCCCAGCCAGACCTGGTCCTGGATAAGAGCCACCTGACGGCTAACAGGCCACAAGGCACCCAGGGAGACCCAGGAGAAAGAGGGGTTGGGGGGAGGGCAGACACAGACACTTGGGAGATTCAGAGCAGTATCCAAGAAGGTGAGGGGCCTGGTGGGCAGAGAGGAGGAAGGACAGGAGCAAGACAGCAGCCGGAGGGAGAGTGAGGTCACTGGAGCCAGACTCACCTCCCACCACCTGCCCACGGGGCCAGAGCCAGGCTGGGTCAGAGTGACCAGCAGCGCCAGGGTGAGGGTCACACCATGACGGGGCAAAAACAGGCTGCCGTGAGCCAGGGAAGGGGAGCCCGGCCCAGGGGAGGCTCGGCATAGACAGGTCCCTGTACCCAAGCGTCACCTGCATGTCTGTCTGACCCTAATCGGTGGCCCTGCTATGAGTGTGCGTAGGCTGGGCTGGGGCATTTTGCTCTTCCTGCCTGAGAAGCCAGCTGCCCACCTGGAAGCCAAGTTGAGGCCTCTGGATGGAGG
>SJXQ01012563.1:792980-831444 GCA_006408695.1 Aepyceros melampus
CAACTGAGCAGTGCGAAGCACCCCGGATACTCGAGACCCTTCCTCCCCAGCTCCACGGGCAAAGCCTCCATGAAGCAGCCCCACCTGGACCCACGGATGCTCCATGCACAGTGCTGCCTCCTGCACGAAGCCTCTGCGGGGACCAGAAGCAAGAAGCAGCCACTAGAACAGGGGTCAGGCAGAGCGGTCTAGGGGCTGACACAGGGCCTGAGCAGAGCCACGGCGGAGCGGCCAGTAAGGAGGGATGAGCAGCTTTAACTGCTGACCAGGGAGCAGACCCGGGGCCCAGAAAGGACCTTGCTTCCCCAGCAAGCAGGGGGGAAGGAGTCCTTTGTCCTCACAGGTGAGGTGCAGGTGACGGGTAGAGGAGGCAGGGTTGTGTGGCTCCGTGGCACCCTGAGCCAGTGAGAAGAGGCTTTGGGTTTGGTCACCTGAATTGGGTTGAACAGTGTCCCCCCAACATTCATGTCCACCCGGAACCTCAGCACGTGACCTCATCAAGAAGCAGGGTCTTGACAGACATAATTAGTTAAGATGAGGGCATACTGAATATAGGGCTTCCCTGGAGGCTCAGTGGAAAGAATCCACCTGCCAATGCAGGAGACACAGAAGACGCAGGTTTTATCCCTGGGTCAGGAAGATCCCCTGGAGGAGGAGATGGCAACCCATCCCAGGATTCTTGCCTGGGAAATCCCATGGGCAGAGGAGTCTGGTGGGCTACAGTCCATGGGGTCATATAGAGTCAGACACGACTGGGCACACACTGGATTAAGGTGGGCCCCTGATGTCTGGTGTCCTGATAAGAGGAGGACACAGAGACTCGGAGAGGACAGCCATGTGACAGCAGGGTCAGAGACGAGAGTGATGTGGCCACAAGCCAAGGGCACCAGGGCTGCCAGCTGCCACCAGAAGCCAGGAGGGAGGCATAGCACACATCCAACCCTACAGACCCCCTCGGGCTCAGACTTCTGGCCTCCTGACCCTCCAGAGGATACATTTCTTTGTCTAAGGCACCCCTTAAATTTGCGGTGATTTCTTACAGCAGGCCTAGGAGATGAGTTGGGTCAGCCCCCAAGGGCCCCTCACATCTGACGAAGCATCTGTGCTAGGGAAGGGCATATGGCTTGGAGCCATCTCACTGAGGGCAGAGGGCAACCCAGGGAGCAGCACCCGGAAGCACCTCCTTTCCTGGGAATCACAGCACGGGAGCTGCAAGGCTTCTGTCAGTCACAGAGACTCCCTTACCTGCTCAAGACCCATGTCTCAAGCTGGGTGTCCTGGGGGACTTTTCAATGGCTGAGCTGAGCCTCCCAACGGCTGTTACTATTTGCTCTGCTTCCCCAAAGTCTTCCTTCAAGGCTATGGTTTTTCCAGCAGTCATGGATGGATGTGAGAGTTGGACTATAAAGAAAGCTGAACGCCGAAGAATCGATGCTTTTGAACTGTAGTGTTGGAGAAGACTCTTGAGAGTCCCTTGGACTGCAAGGAGATCCAACCAGTCCATCCTAAAGGAAATCAGTCCTGAATATTCATTGGAAGGACTGATGCTGAAGCTGAAACTCCAATACTTTGGCTACATGATGGGAAGATCTGACTCATTTAAAAGACCTTGATGCTGGGAAAGACTAAAGGTGGGAGGAGAAGGGGACAACAGAGTATGAGATGGTTGATGGCATCACTGACTCGATGGGCATGAGTCTGAGCAAACTCCAGGAGCTGTTGATGGACAAGGAGGCCTGGCGTGCTGCAGTCCATGGGGTGGCAAAGAGTCGGACACGACTGAGCAACTGAACTGAACTGAACTTGCTTCCCCAGATACCGTATCTTCCACCCAAAAGTCAACACAGAGCCTGGATGGGAGCAGAGTTTGGGGAGAATGGATACACGTATATGTACGGCTGAGTCCCTCTGCTGTGCGCTGAAACCATCACAACAGTTAATCGGCTATACGCCAATCTAATATGAAAAGTTTAAAAAACAAAACACAGTCACAGAAGTCAACACAGCCCCAGGCGAATGGCTCAGTCCACCGGCTGCTGCACACTGAGCGTGTTCCCAATCTTAACGGCTCAGGAAGACCTAGCCTTCCTGATCACTGTCCTCTCTGGGGACACTCCATCTTCCCTGTGTACAGTTACATGTGTGCTCACCTCCCCCACGCCCCCACCGAGCAGGGCTAGATCTGCCCCACCTCACCTGGTACACAACAGACTCCTGCCTGGGAGAGAGGGGAGGGAGAGGATGAGCAAGGACATCTTCCTAACACCCTTCACAATCAAGGTGGGAAGCTGGGAGAAGATCAGGCATTTGCCTGGGGGACGGCTGGAGGGATTTTCCCAGCCTGCCCTGTGGGGATGTTCTGCCACTTTTCCAAGTCTTCCCCTACCACCTTCTTACCAACCTCACCATCCATCCAAGGGCATCTCCTCCAAGATCCTCCCATCCCTTAGGAGTCCAGACAGAATAAAGCAGTGTCCACCTGGGAGGAGTCCCAGGAAGTCACTCCCTTCCGTCACTTGGTGGGAGCCTGGTTGCTGTGCTGAAACTATTTCCGGGACTGGACCCTGAACAGGGGTACAGCTGCCCAGACACAACAGCCTCCTTACCATACATCTTGCCTTATCCGACAGGATAATCTTGCGCCGACCGCAGGGCGGGTAGATGGCCAGGGCCTCCTGGAAGCTCTGCTCAATGTCAGGGCTCCACACGCCCTCCGCGTCATTGTCGATGGGCTTGTCCAAGGCCTGGCTGCCCCCAGAGACGCTGCTCCCCTCGGGGGAGTTGGGAGAGCCCCACTCGTTGGAGGTAATGGTGCCGGCCTTGCCCTCCAAGGCTCCGCTTGGAGGAGCGCCCGTTGGACCTGTTTGGGCAGAAACCACCAGGGCATCAGTGGACGAATGTGTGGATGTGGGGCAGGACACCCAGGGAGCGCCACCCCCGGTACTGGGTGCTCCTCCTTTCTTGCCCATCACAGCTCAGGAACTTGAAAAAAAAAGGCCAGGGACCCCAGGGAACAGAGTGAGGCAGAAGGTAGGGGGGGTCAAGGGCAGGTCATCTTCAGTCCATCACCCTCAGCTTCCCACCCAGTGAGAGCTCAATGACCAGGCCCTGATTGTGGGTCTAAGACCCAAGATGGCACTGGGAAGTCAAAAGTGAGGACCAAGTATCAGTGTTGTTCTATGTTAAACCACAAAGGGGCAAAAGAATGCAAAATATTGTGCACTGTTGGTGGGAACGTAAAGTGGTACAACAGCTAGGGAAAACAGTATGGATGTCCCTAAAAAAATCGGACTACCATATGGTCCAGCAATTCCACTTCTGCATATACAGCCAAAAGAACTGAGTTAAGATTGTCTACTTAGAGATTAACACGCCGAGGTCACAGAGACAATCACTAGTGCAGCTGACTCTCGATCTCTGCCCCCTAGGGTCCCAGGTTTTTCAGCATAACAAACTTACATCGACCTCCTCTCTGTGGCTGTTAAAATAAGTTTTCCTACAGCCACTATGGAGAACAGTATGGAAGTCCTTAAAAAACAAAAACTACCATATGACCTAGTGATCCCACTCCTGGGCATCTACCCAGAGAAAACTATAATTCACAAAGATACATGCATCCCAGTCTTCACTGCAGCACTATTTAAATAATCGGGACAGGCAAGCAACCTAAGTGGACATCAGCAGAGGAATGGATAAAGAGGATGTGGAACATATATGCAACAGAGTATTACTCAGCTATGAAAAGGAATGAAATTGTGTCATTTGCAGAGATGTGGTTGGACCTAGAGACTCTCATACAGAGTGAAGTCAGTCAGAAAGGGAAAAACAAATATCATATATTAATGCATATATGGGGAATCTCGAAAAATGGTATAGATCTGACTTGCAAATCAGAAATAGGGACACAGACATAGAGAACAAATATTTGGGATGCCAAAGGGAAAAGGGGGTATATGGGATGACCTGGGAGACTGGGATTGACATATATTGATAATACATATAAAATGGATAACTAACAAGAACGAACTGTATAGCAAAGGGAACTCGGTGCCCTGTGGTGACTTAAATGAGAAGGAAATCCAAAATAGAGGGAATATATGTGTATGCATGGTTGACTCACTTTGCTGTACAGCAGAACCTGACACAGCCTTATAAAGCAACTCTACTCCAAATTAAAAAAAAAAAAGTTTTCCTCAAAGTGTGTCTGAGGGTGTCACAATAATACTGGAGGGGGTTGCCATTTCCTCCTCCAGGGGATCTTCCTGACCAGGGATGGAACTCACATTCCCTTACACCTCCTGCACTGGCAGGCGGATTCTTTACCCCTGAGCCATCAGGGGAGCCCAGTAATGAAGCCACTGAGTTTTAGTGGCCACACCTATGCGACCTTACACCAAAGGTATGCAGGGTGGCTGTAACTCAATCCTCAGAGAAAAGGTAGACTATTCATAAAATACGACGTGGAAGACGGTCCGTCTTGGCCTAAGCCCTAGGTATAAAAAAGAATCGTCTTTCCTCAGAATTTGCAGCCAACGTTCTGCCCTTAAGTGGATTTGAGATCTGAACTTTATATTACAGGAAGCCCCAGTCAATTCACAAAAATAAAAGTGACCCCAGGCTAATAATCTCTAAGTAGACAATCTTAACTCAGACTGCTGAGACCCAAGCCTTGCGAAAGAATCTCAAAATCCAAAATGACAAATGTTAGAGGAAACGATCTCTGAGCTTCTGAGTATGGTGACCACGTGACTAGGTGGGGAGAGGGGCTGCCCACAGAAAGGGCGTGGAAGCTTGTTTCCTTCCCCAAGCCACGTCATACGCATCCCTGGCATCTGCTGTTCCTGAGTTACATCCTTTTATAGCAAACTGGTAGGCTGGTAAGTGAAATGTTTCTCTGAGTTCTGAGAACCACACTAGCAAGTGAATTCAACCCAAGGAGGTGGGGGGGTCTCTGGAAGCTCCAGTCTACTCATGCGTGCGTGCTCTCAGTTGCTTCAGTCATGTACGACTCTTTGTGACCCCATGGACTGTAGCCCACTAGGCTCCTCTGTCCGTGGAATTCTCCAGGCAAGAATATTGGAGTGGGTGGCCGTGCCGTCCTCTGGGGGATCTTCCCAGCCCAGGGATCGAATCCGTATTTCTTGCATCTCCTGCATTGCAGGTAGATTTTTTACCGCTGAGCCACCAGGGAAGCTCCCCAGTCTGTCTATAGTTGATAATAACCCGAACTTGCAGGGTGAGGGCTGTCTTGCGGGCCTGAGGCTTTAGCCTGTAGGATCCCATGCTATTTCCAGATAGATAATGTTAGAACTGAGTTGAATTGTAGGGTATTCAGCTACTGTCGAACATTTGCTGGCTGGTGAGGGGAAAAACACCTAGTCACAGATTGGACTTGATGACCAGAATTTTTAATGATTAAACACTAAAATTATTACACTTAAAGTCAGAAATAAGATAAAGAATGCTCACTTTCAACACTGAACACTCAACACTGTAACAGAAGTCCTAGCCAATACAGTAGAACAAAAGAGCTCTGCAGATTGGAAAGGAAGAAGTGAAATTATCCTTAAGCTTAGGAATTATGATAGAAGATTGAAAAGAAACAAATCACAAAAAAAGCTTCTGAGTTCAACAACACCAACATAACAAAATCAATTTCATTTTTATGCCAGAAATAAGAAATTCGAAACACAATTTTTTAAAATATCCTGTTTAGATACAAAGTCATAATTTATCGAGTAGTGATAAATCCAACAAAGGATGAGACCATTACAGAGAAAATGGTAACTGCTTTAAAAGATATCATTTTTGCATGAGACAGGGTGCCCAGGGCCGGTGCACTGGGATGATCCTGAGGGATGGGATGGGGAGGGAGGTGGGAAAGGGGTTCAGGATGGGGAACACATGTACACCCATGGCCGATTAATGTCATTGTATGGCAAAAACCACTACAATACTGTAAAGTAATTAGCCTGCAATTAAAATAAATTAATTTAAAAAATAAAAGACATAATTTCTAAATAAATGGAGAAGAACCTGTGTGTTCGTGGAAAACAGTATCGCCAAGAAGTTGAATCTCTCTGGATAAATCATAAATTCAGTGAAAGTATGACTAAAATCCCACAAAGTTTTCCACAAACTTGAGTTGATTTTCAAGACACATGGAAGCCCAAGACAGTTCTCAAGTCATCTAACCCACTGCCTTCACCTTGGATTAGACCTTCCCATCCAAACCCGAGTCTTCCCTGGGTTCTGGCTGCAGAGCGACCACCCACCAATCATCTCTGAAGCTCTTCCCTCTCAACGCGTCCAGAGTCACAAGGCTTGAGATTGAATCCCGCTCCTCCTCTGTCTCTCGGGAGATGACATCACCATCCGCCCAGAGGCCAGCAGCCAAGGAGTGCACTTTGACTCCCCTCTCATCTCCCATCAGCAGTTAGTGACCACATCCTGGCTTTCTCTCCCGGAGCCCTACCCCAAAGCTCCACCGTAGCCAGTGCTCACCTGGACGACCGGGCCAGTCCAATCCGGACTCCATCATCTTTTCATTGCAGCTTCTACAGAACACGTCTGATCATGCGTCTCCTGCACTTAAACTCTTTCCCAGGCTCTTAGATAATGAGATTTTACAAGGCCCTTCATCCGCTGATTCCGGCTCTCCAGTCATACCTTCTGTCCGTCCACACCATCCTCCCTCTTCTTTGCACCCCCCTCAGCCCCAAATGACACCCCAACATGCCAAGCTCTCCCCCTGCACAGAGGCCGAGCTGCCTGTGACCTTCCTTCCCACCTCCTACTTTTCATCCGGCCAATTCTCACCCATCCTTAAGGTCCAGCCAAAATCTTCCTTCAATTTTCATTTTTGTTACTGAAGTATCCTTGATTTCAATACTGTGTCAGTGTCAGGGGTATGGCGGTTGCAGGCAAACTCACTTCCCCTGGGAGGATGGTCCCAGCCCAGTCTCTGTGCTCTGGGCACCCTCAGCCCCGGCTCCCAGGTGCAACTGCCCCACCCCAACACACTGCAGTCCCCCCAGAGGGCATGGCTCATCGTCTTTCTCTGCTAAATCTTCCGCACGCTGCACACACTGAAGCACAGAAGGACGAGCACATGAACGGCTATTTGGTGCGTGTTTGTGGATTAATGATTTCTCTGTAGGAAGGACACAGGATTCTGTTTAGTGTCAGGAAACACAAGAAAATCTCAGCAACCTCTGGGCCTAGGCATGCCTGAGGGAGGGCTTGAGTATGTATGTAAATCCCTTTGGGGTTTATCCTGGAGGCTGAAAAATGAAAGGATGATTCCTGGGAATCAAGAGAGTCCCAGGATCTGGCTTCTGTCCTACAAGCCGCTACAACCATGGACAAGTCCCTGTGTTTCCCTGGACCTCAGCCAGCTCACCTGTGAGCTGTGCAGGCAGCTCCTCCCTGCCCCAGCAGAGCCTGTGGCTCTCGACCTGACCCCCAGTCTCCAAAGGAAAGAGAAAGTGTCAGTCACTCAGTCATGTCCAACTCTTTGCAACCCCATGGACTGTTGCCCACCAGGCTCCTCTGTTCATGGGATTTTCCAGGCAAAAATACTGGAGTGGTTTGCCATTTCCTTCTTCAGGGGATTTTCCCAACCCAGGGATTGAACCTGGGTCTCCTGCATGGCAGGCAGATTCTTTTACCAACTGAACCACCAGGAAAGCCCAGTCTCATTATCAGAAAGATCTCAATAAAAGCTGTAAGTCCCAGTTCTTTGGAAAAGTTCTGAGTAACCAGCATCAGTGGTCCCTAGGAGGGAGCCAGAGTTTGCTTTGGGTGGGGCAGAACCAGAGGCCTCCGGGGCAGGCCCTGGGGCCAAGTCAGGGATTATTTTTGTTCCTCTGCTGGTGGCACCTGGCCCAGCCTTAACGAGGCCATCTGTCCCCTCCAGCTCCTCCTGGCAGGCCCCCTGGCAGGGGGAGGGGCAGGGGGACCCTTCTCCCAGATGCTGCTGGCTCACCCCACTCCACACCCTTCGAGCCGCGGGCAGAGGCCATGTGAGAGCTCTGTCACGGCCGTGGGCTGAGACGGGGAGAGGCCAGGCAGCCGGCCTCGTGGGCCAGGAACAGCAGGCCACACAGGACTGGGAGCAGCTCCATTTTGGTAATGGATCCCAGGTCAAGGACCTCAGGTGACCCGCTGCCCTGCTCTCCCCAGCACGGACCCAGTGCAGGGCGTCGGCAGACCTGCCTTATGGGGTAGCGTCTGGGCCTACCTCCCAGCTCGGGGAAGAAAGGACCTTAGGACCACAGTCCCTGCTCTGCCAGGGGCACACGGGACATCAGGGAAGTTGGAGCACCCTCCTGTCATCTCCCAACTTTCTGGCCTCCAGGGCACTTGCTGTGTTTAGTGTTCAATCCCAGGAGAAAACCTAGGCATAGCCAGGAGACATGACGCCTTAGATATTCACATTATTAACTAGCCAGTTTAATTATTATTGAGACTTCCCAGGTGGCTCAGTGGTAAAGAATCTGCCTGCCAAGCGGGAGACACGGGTTGGATCCCTGGCTCAGGAAGATACCTTGGAGAAGGGAATGGCAACCCACTCTAGTATTCTTGCCTGGAGAATCCAATGGACAGAGGAGCTTAGTGGGCTACTCCATGGGGTTGCAAAGAGAGTCAAACACGACTGAGCGACTGAAGAACAACAGCCGTCCTGCTCCTAGACTGGAAGTGATGGAGACGGAAACTCGGGAAGTTCATAGGACTTGCCTGGTATCACCCAGAAGTTAAGGAGAGACCATTAGGACAGGGTCTGGGGCTCCCTCCCAGTCACGAGGATAGGAGCTCTGGGATCCAGGCTAAAGGTTGCAGCCACACAGGACTCTCGGGAGGGGGTCTGACATCCTGCCCACTGATGCCTCAGCTCTCACGCTGCTACTCCTCTCCTGGGGGCCTCTGGAAGAACCACCTCCTGCATCCCAGGGACTCCTAACTGAAAAGCTGGGAGGAGAAGAAAACGTGGGGTTTCCTTCCAGAAATCACTCGCAATCTTCCCGATACAGGAGGCCAGGTGTAAAGATACAGATGGGGAGTTGTTCCTGTTGCTGTATAATCGCTCAGTCGTGTGGACTCTTTGCAACCCCGTGGACTGCAGCACGAAAGCCTTCCCTGTCCACCACCAACCCCCAGAGCTTGCTCAAACTCATGTCCATTGAGTCACTCCTCCATCCAACCATCTCATCCTCTGCCGCCCTCTTCTCCCCCTGCCCTCAATCTTTCCCAGCATCAGGGTCTTTTCCAATGAGTAGGTTCTTCGCATCAGGTGCCCAAAGTATTGGAGCTTCAGTTTTAGCATCAGTCCTTCCAATGACTATTCAGGGTTGGTTTCCTTTAGGATTGATTGAGGTTGACTACAGTAATCTGGGGTGGGAAAGCGGGTCCTGTCCGCCTCAACGCCAAAGGGATCCTTCTTCAGGCTGAAGGATTTGTCTGTGAGACCCAGTTATCAGAGTGTCCATATGTGCTCAGTCGCTTCAGTAGTGTCCGGCTCTTTGTGACCTCATGGACTCTAGCCTGCCAGACTCCTCTGTCCATGGGATTCCCTAGGCAAGAATGCTAGAGTGAGTTGCTATGCCCTCCTCCAGAGGATCTTCCTGACCCAGGGATCGAACCTGCATCTCTTACGTCTTCTGCATTGGCAGGCAAGTTCTTTACCACTAGCACCATCTGGGAATTTCGGTTATCAGGGCAGGTGGGGTCAAGTCTCTGAACCCCAGGTGCTTTGCCCGAACTGACTCAGTTGTTAAGAACCCACAGAACATCACGTTGGATAGAAGGCAAATGTTTTCCATCCAACAGACATCAGAGCTGGGACAAAAATGGCTCTCCCATCACTACCATGGCTACTGCCACCAGACCAGGCTCTGAAGATTGGACCCAAGGGTACGAGGACCACAAAGTCTTGCACACACTGAAGCAGGTGGAGACCTCCGGTGGGCTGGGCTGGGGCCGAGAGGTAGTCATCTCGGAGGCTTTGCTGCTCTGACCTCATTCCTGAAACTAGATCTGGAGGGAAATTCAGGACCAGTGGGCTCCAGCCTTCCTCCAGCCCCGCCCACACTTTCCTCCAGCTCCTGGTATCCTCACCATCTCCAAATTCACACATATCACTTTCCAGAGGCCAGGCCTCTGTACTTAATTCTGGACACCAGTCCATCTGCAAATATCTACTGAGGGTGGAGAGAATGGGAGAGGTCAGTGAAAGGGCACAAAACAGTTAACCTCTAAGAATAAGGTCTGAGGTCTAATGTCTCACACGGTGACTGCAGCTGCTAGCCCTGGATTGTACAACTGAAATTTGCTAAGAGAGTAGCACGTAAATCTTCTCACACACAAGAGAAAACTATGTGAGTTGAGAGATGTGTTAACTAACCAGATGGAGGGGACCCTTTCGTAGTGTACACGTACATTAAATCACCAGATGTGTGCTTGAAGTCTTACATTTCCAGATGTCAAGTATGTCTCAAAAAAAGTTGAAACTGGGGCTTCCCTGGTGATTCATATGGTAATGAACCCGCTTGCAGTGCAGGTGGTGCGGGTTCAATCCCTGGGGTTGGGAGGATCCCCTGGAGAAGGGAATGGCTGCTCACTCCAGTATTCTTGCCTGGAGAATCCCATGGACAGAGAAGCCTGGCAGGTTACAGTCCATGGGGTCAAAAAGAGTTGGACATGGCTGAGCAACTAAGGACCCACATAAAGTTGAAATTACCTACTGGATGCCAGGCTTGAGGTCCAAGGTTACTAGGACATGGTCCTGCCCTCTACTTCTTCAGTCTGTGGGTCCAGGGGTCCCTGTGATGGTGCAAGTACAGTCATCCTTTATTATTCATAGATTCCCTGTTTGCAGACTCGCCCGTTCACTAGAATCTGTAAGCCAGGTCAACACTGACGGTGCTTCCGGGTCACTTGGATGCATCCCTGAGCTGTGAGACTATCATCCTTGATCTAGCTGAGGTCCAGCGAGGCTGCCCTGCCTTCCAGTTTCAGCTCAGACCCCAAACAAGTATCCTTTCCTCAGTCTATTTAGTGCCACAACTTTGACATTTCTATCTTTTTTGTTGTTGATCTCATTGTTTAAAATAGCACCCAAGTGAAGCGCTGGGGGGCTGACTGGTGACCCCAAGTGCAAGAAGGTCGTGACACGCCTTAGAGAGCAAAGCCGTGCATTAGATAAACCCTGTCCAGGCATGAGCGATGGCGCAGTTGGCCGTGAGTTCAATGTTAATGAATCAACAATCTATAATAAATTATGTGTCTCTGGACAGAAATACAGATAAAACAAGGTTACGAATTAAACCGATGACAAGAATGTTGCAACCAGGGACTCACAGGACCCTAACCTGTGTCTGCCCTTGGAACTCTGACTCTGTACCTGCTAATTCACGTTCCCAGTGACTCTATGGAAGTCAGGAATGACAAGAATCCACTGTACCTGGGAGAGTAACAAGGTAAGCCCTTACAGGTAAACATCTCAGGCAGAGGGAGGGCTCTAACAGGCGCCAAGATCAAGGCCCTGGGAAAACTAAAGTTGGTGGAGAAAAATGTGCCCAAAGGGCCCAACACAGCCAAAAGGTGGAGACAACCCAAATGTCCATCATGAGCTGAAGGGATAAACAAAAGGTCATCTATCCATACAGTGAATTATATTATTCAGCTTTAAAAAGGAATTTAAAAATAAAAGATGGGGGGCAGGAGGAAGGGAGATGATGTTCCAGTCGATAGGACTTGGCACTATGACTGCTGGGGTCCAGTTTCAATCCCTGGTCAGGGAACTAAGAGTCCACAAGCCAACAGCACGGCCAAAAAAAGTTTTTAATTAAAAAAAAAAAAAAACAATAAAAAAGAATGCAATTCTGACACATGCTACTTGAGGACATTATGCTAAGTGAAATGTCAGACACAAAATCACTAATATTCTGTGATTCCACTTATATGAAACACCTAAACCAGGCAAACCCATGCAGACAGAAAGTAGAAGACAGATTATGAGGGGCTGGGGGTTGGGGGAAGCTATGAGTTAAAGGGGACAGAATTTCTGTTTGGAATGCTGAAAAGGTTCTGAAGACGGAGGCTGATGGTAACACAAGATAATGCTACTGAACTAACTGCACACTTAACAATGGTTAAAATGGTACATCTTAGGTTGTGCATATTCTACCACACTTTTTAAAAATAAGCAATGGCAACCCACTCCAGTATTCTTGCCTGGAGAATCCTACGGACAGAGGAGCCTGGCGGGCTATAGTCCATGGGGTTGCAAAGAGTCAGACACAACTTGGTGACTAAACACCACCACCACCAGGAGATAGAAGGGAAAAAAGACACAGATGGAAAGGGGAGAGAAAGGGTCACCCCAGAAGCCCAGGGCCCACCATACAGGAGAGAAAGGAAGCTGCCTGCTCGTAACCAGAAATGAAGAGAAAAGGCAGGCGCTCCCCAAGGATGGGAGGAAGGAACGGGGACAGACCAGGCAGGGCAGCCCGTTGGACAGAAGTGACCATTGTGTGACTCAGAAGGCTAGCCAGGGCTCGAAGGAGGCCAGCAAAGGGCCTTTTGCAAAAAACCACACAGAACCAGGGGCCATGATACCCAAACGCCCCCACAGTCCCTTTGCACTGGGCAATACCCCTTCCTCCCTGAACGCACGCAGCTCTGAAGAAGCTGAGCATGAGGCCGTGTGGTCCATCGTGAAGTTCAGAGTCTCAGGATCTGGGTTAAGGTCTGCCTCTGAGCAGCTCTGCAATCACCTCCCAAAGCTCCTGCATCCTCACCTTGGAAACCAAGCCACCCACCCACCCCTGGCAGAGCGGCGCAGGGACCACACGGGATAAACAGCAAAACCCTGGAGGGTAGCAGGGTGCCCCTCCCTCTCCTTTCAGTGCGGATGTTGACTGCATTCCATTTCTTGACAGGACAGGATGGGGAGAGGGCGGAAGAGAAGAAGGCAAAAGAGGAGCAGACACAGACCTTCCAGTGTGAACGTGTGCTGGAACCAAAGTCACCGAGAGCCAGGCTTGGCCAGGAGGGCGGCACTGTGGAGCCCAGGGTCAGAGGCCTGACTGGGCCGCACACTGGCCAGGGGATACCGACCTGGCAAGCCACGACTCTCTGGGGCTACATCCTTGCAGATACACAGCAGAGGCAGTAATGATCATGAGGACCAGGATAACTCGTATCCACAGACATGGCACCTGGCTGGCTCCCAGAGGAATGATGGATGGATGACGGAGGAGGGGCAAGGACAGTGAGGAGCATCACCCCTGGAGAGTGGGAGGTGAGGAGCAGGAGGGGTGAGGGGCACGGAGAGAGGTAACTGGAGGAGAGGGAAGCAGGCCAGAGGGAGGAGTCAGCAGGGAGGGACAGAGAGGCTCAGAGAAGAAAAGAAAGATGGGAGATAAGATCCCTGAGCAGACACAGGCTAGAGGCCCATCCCCAGATGCCCCACCCACCCCGGGGGCAGCAGTGTCAGTGAGGGCGAGGCACCAGCACGCCACCCTCTCAGCTCTGACCCCAGCCCTCCTCCCAAATGGTCAGGCCGTGGGTGTCTACGGACCAAGCCCTAAGGCATCCAGGAAACGGCTGCCCAAGGCCCTCCACCCCTACCCCACCCTGGGGCCCTGCGTTGGGGCCCCCAGGGGGCCTGGATGAAGCAGTTCTGAAGTCCCTCTGATCTCAGAAGGAAAACAAACTAGTTCTGCATTCAGACCTGGGGCCATGTCCCCTCCCTGGACCTCAGAATGTCCCCACAGACAAAGTCTCCTCCCAAATGGTCAGGCCGTGGGTGTCTACGGACCAAGCCCTAAGGCATCCAGGAAACGGCTGCCCAAGGCCCTCCACCCCTACCCCACCCTGGGGCCCTGCGTTGGGGCCCCCAGGGGGCCTGGATGAAGCAGTTCTGAAGTCCCTCTGATCTCAGAAGGAAAACAAACTAGTTCTGCATTCAGACCTGGGGCCATGTCCCCTCCCTGGACCTCAGAATGTCCCCACAGACAAAGAGAAAAGCTGGGGAAAGTGGAATATTGCCCACGATGAAAAAGAAACAAGCTATCAAATCAGGAAGAATATGGAGGAAGCCTAAAGGCATATTCCCGCAGGAGGCCCACCTGACGCCACGGATGCAGAACCACGACTACAGGACATCCGGAGAGGGCGCTACTGTGGGGACACGCGAAGCTCCATGGAGGGATGAGCGAGGGGGGCACGGGCGTTCTTGGGCACTGAAGCTAGCCCATCCGATGCTGCAATGGTGTGTCGTGGAAGTTGCTTCAGTCGTGTCTGACTCTTTGCAACTCTATGGACTGCAGCCCGCCAAGCTCCTCTGTTCATGGGATCCTCCAGGCAAGAATACTGGAGTAGGTTGCCATGCCCTCTACCAGGGGATCTTCCCAACCCAGGGATCGGAGCCGGGTCTCATGTCTCCTGCATTGGCAGGCGGGTTCTTTACCACTAGCATCAGTCACCTGAAATTAGATATTTGTCCAAACCCACAGGGCACACAACACATAGATCAGACCCTAATGTAACCTGTGGCTTTCAGTTAATAACGTAGCATCATTAAGGCTCATCAAGGTAACAAAAATGCCACAGAAGCAAGAGTTAATAAAGGAGAAACTGGGGGAGGAGAAAGCGTATTCCGTGTAATTTCTGCCTAATTTGTATGTAAACCCAAAACTGTTCAAAATAATAACAAAGCTATTAATTTTTTAAAAAGGTAAAAAAGTGTAGATATGTGGAACTGAATCACTTTGCTGTACAGCAGAAATTAACGAAGCAGTGTAAATCAACTATACTTCAATAAAATAATTTTTTTAAAAAGATAGAGACTTCCCTGGCTGTCCAGTGATCAGGACTTCACGCTCTCACTGCTGAGGGTACAAGTTCAGTCCCTTATCCGGGAACTAAGACCCCACCAGCCTTGAGGTACAGCCAAAACCAAAATTTTGTGTGTATATATATATACCTGTATATATTTTATATACATACATATATATATACATACACACACACATTTGGGGAAACTAGGCGAGTCGGGGGGATGGTGAGAGGGTTAAGCCTTGCAGCCTTGCATGTATTTCTCCTCTGGGCCCCTCTCAGGATTCTAACATAAAGCAAAAGTCTCGAAAGTACTGGAGGCGAAGGGACTGAACCAACCCACTGGTGTCCCTCTGGGTGCCTGTCCCAGAATCCAGATCTCTCAAGGGATCAAGAGCCCGGAGTCTCTGAAACTCCTCGAGTAGCGACTCCCCAGGCTGGGCTGGAGAGAGCTCCCGGAACACTCAGCCCCCAGCCTGGGGGCGGGGGGTGGGGGGTACTGTCACACTCCATTGCTCCCCTCTTCCCCTGCAGGACCCAGGTGCGAGATGGTGCCCAGCAGTCAGGACCCAGGCAGTGCCCAGGCTGGGCACCCCTGCAGCACAAGGCCCCGCCCAGGGAGGAGCAGGTAGGAGGCCTTGGCGTTGCTGGAAGAGCAACCCAGGACCTATTGGGCTGGAGAGGGCTCCCGGAACACTCAGTCCCCAGCCTGGGGGCGGGGGGTGGGGGGTACTGTCACACTCCATTGCTCCCCTCTTCCCCTGCAGGACCCAGGTGCGAGATGGTGCCCAGCAGTCAGGACCCAGGCAGTGCCCAGGCTGGGCACCCCTGCAGCACAAGGCCCCGCCCAGGGAGGAGCAGGTAGGAGGCCTTGGCGTTGCTGGAAGAGCAACCCAGGACCTACGACATCAGCGAGCCAAGAGTGGGGGCAGAGGGAGCCTCATCCTCAGCTCTGACCACTGTCTGGTCATCCCAGGCAAGGCCTGCTCGGCAGAAGAGGGAGGACCCTGCATGGGGGCAGCATCCCAGCCCCCAGCACACAGGAGTGGGATGGGCTGGACGGAGCTTGGAGAGAGGCAGGAGGCAGCATTCATCCCACCCCGGGTCATTTTCATAGGAAGGTCCTGATGTCTCAGAACACCCCGCCCCCGGACCAGGGAAGAAATTCCATTGGCCAGAGCCTTCGGACTCCAGGCCGAGGTCACACAACCCAGGACCCACCCTAACCCAGAAACTCACCCTGTGATTCCCTCCTGCGCCAGCCAGACACCCACCAGGCCCTTGCTCCTGCAGGCCAGCAAAGGCCCCATCGCCATACCAGGATGCTTGGTCATCTCGTTAGGAAATGAGGCCATGTACTCGGCTGATACCCAGGCTTCACATAAGCATTTGTTGTTCTTGATGGGCTGCCCCAGCCTGGCCCAGTGGCCACAGGGAAGTCTAGTGCAGCCAGCCAGTGCGGGCACCTAGAGAGATGCCACTGGGGTCTCCTGATCTGAGACAGATGCTGTGCAGGGCAGGACCTCACAGAAGACCGGGTTCACTTCTCATCTTATCAGGAGGTCTTTCTCTAGGGGACTCCCAACCCCCACCTCACACAGTCCTACCTTTGCCCCTAAAGAAAGGTCAAGGTTCAAGACACCAAATTCGTGCACCACACCCACCATCTTTTTTTTCACACTTTATTTTTCCATTTTTATTTTATAATGTCTTAGAAAAGCTTATGTCGTTTGTTGTTCAGTCACTAATTCGTGTCTGGTTCTTTGCGATCCCATGGACTGCAGCATGACAGGCTTCCGTGTCCTTCACCGTCTCCCAGAGCTTGCTCAAACGCATGTCCATTGAGTCGGTGATGCCACCCAACCATCTCATCCTCTGCCCTCTTCTCCTCCTGCCCTCAATCTTTCCCAGCGTCAGGGTCTTTTCCAACGAGCCGGCTCTTCACATCAAATGGCCAAAGTACTGGAGCTTCAGTTTCATCATCAGTCCTTCCAATGAATATTCAGGGTTGATTTCCTTTAGGATTGACTGGTTTGATCTCCTTGCAATCCAAGGGACTCTCAAGAGTCTTAAGTTTATAACAGCATAGAGATGTATCGTTATACATGTATATGGGCTTCCCTGGTGGTTCAGAGGGGAAAGAATCTGCCTGCCAATGCAGAGACGAGGGTTCGATCCCTGGGTTGGGAAGATCCTCTGGAGAAGAGCATGGCAACCCACTCCAGTATTCTTGCCTGGAGAATCCCATGGACAGAGGAGCCTGGTGGGCTACAGTCCATGGTGTTGCAAAGAGCCAGACACGACTGAGCAACTAAGCACAGCACACAGCACAGCATACATGTACATATGTATGAATACGTAATAAACTGGACAGAGGAAATAAAATATTCACTTTATTTTAGGCTGGAAGATCTTTATAGAGTTACGCTGGAAGATCATTTAATCCTCTTCCAGTTATACCCCATTGTGATTTTTTACTTTTCTGATTATTTAAGAACATTTTCTGACATTTAAGAACATTGTTTAGGAGCTTCCCTGGTGGCTCAGCTGGTAAAGAATCAGCCTACAATGTGGGAGACCTGGGTTCGATCCTTAGGTTGGGAGATCCCTTGGAGAAGGGTATGGCAGCCCACTCCAGTATTCTTGCCTGGAGAACCCCCATGGACAGAGGAGCCTGGTGGGCTACAGTACCTGGGGTCACAAAGAGTCAGACATGACTGATCGACTAAGCACACAAGAACACTGTTTACAATAAGATGTCAGGTTGTTAAAAACACACTGGGATGCAACATCGAAGGTAATAATTATCTTAACAAAATGGCATGTAGTGAGTACTACTCGAGACTACGGACAGAAATAGCACTGGAAACTCCATGGATGAGAATGAGATGACAGGGGCTTTCCTGGTGGTCCAGTGGCTAAGACCCTGTGAGTCCAATGCAGGGATCTGGGGTCAATCCCTGGTCAGGGAACTAGATCCCGCATACCCTAACTAAAGATCCCATATGCTGTGGAACAACTAAACCCGTGAGCCCCAACTGTTAAGCCTGTGGTTAGAGTCCCTGTTCAGGGACAAAAGAAGCCACTGCAATGAGAAGCTCACACACTGCACGTGGAGAGCAGCCCCCGCTCGTCCAAACTAGAGAAGGCGTGTGCCGGAAGGAAGACCCAGAGTGGCCAACATAAATAAATACATACAAACTTTTAAGAGATTGAAAATAATAAACTTATAAATAAATACATATAAATAATAAACATAAAAGAAAAAAGAATGAAATGATAAAACAGTATTATTCCTGATAAAGTTAATCACCATGTTCTCAAATAACAGGGTTTTTTGTTTTTGCTTTCTTACACATATCTCTTTTTTTACTGGAGTATAAGTGGTTCAGTAGTAAAGAATCTGTCCAGGTTCAATCCCTGGGTCAGAAAGATCCCCTGGAGAAGGAAATGGCAGCCCACTCCAGTATTCTTGCCTGGAAAATCCCAGGGACAGAGGAGCCTGGGGGGCTACAGTTTGTGGGGTTGCAAAGAGTCAGACACGCCTAGGTGACTGAGCACACACAGTTGCTTTACAATGCAGCGTTAGCTTCTGCCGTACAGCAAAGAGCATCAACCCACCATCTTCTTTTGGAAATTTCCTCCTTAAGCGAGTTTTCCAAAAATCTATAAATCAGACGTCTGAGAAGCGACTTGTAACCAGAATATTAAAGACAAAACAATCAAAAGAAAGAAAAAAATAGGCAAAATATTTGGACAGACATTTCCCCAAGGAAACTGTGTGAATGGTAAGTAACTAACCTGAAAGGTCAACAAGGAAATGCGAATTAAAACCGTGGCTTCGATGAGATTCTACTACACACCCTGGGGGATGGCGCAAACGAGCCAGAGGGAAACTCGACACCACCGCGTGCTAACAGATACTGCTATGGAGCGCCGCTCTGCTGGGAGGAATGCAAGACGCGACACGTGGGAAGAGAGTTCGGCAGCTTCTTTTTTAAGATTTTTTTTGATGTGGATCTCTCTCTTTTTTTTTAAATCTTTATTGAATCTGTTAACAATATTGCTTCTGTTTTATGTTGTTTTTGGCCGCGAGCATGTAGCATCTTGGCTCCTCGACCAGGGACTGAAACCACCCTCCTTACAGTGGAGCGTCAAGTCTTAACCCCAGGGCCGCCAGGGAGGTCCCTTGGCAGTTTCTTACACATTAAACATGCATGCATGGTGTGGCGCAGCAGTCCCACTCTAGGTATTTATCCAAGAGAAACGGAGGCCTGTGTTCACAAAAAAACCAACACGTCAGTGACGATCGCAGCTTACACAATCAACAAAGGCTGGAAACACCCCAAGTCCTTCAGCCAGCCAGTGGCCAAGCACACTGTGGGATGTTGTATAATGAGATCCTTACAACTCAGCATCTTCTGACCCACACGCCACCTGGTCGAAGGGAGGGCCCTGCTAGTGAAGGCCACAGAGCCCAAAGCTCCATGCTGTGTGATTCCACAGGAGGACAGGACCACAGGAGTGAGAGGAGATCAGAGAGGGCAGAGTGGGTGAGGGGCAACAGGGCTGCAGTATCGAGCAGTTGTCTGGGGAGATGGACGGTCATGGACCCTGATTATGGTGGCCACCAACCAACTCTGCACATCTGTCAGAGTCCATAGGACTGAGACTTCCCTAGAAGTCCAGTGGCTAAGACTCAGTGCTCCCAATGCAGGGGACCCCCGTTCAATCGCTGGTCAGGGAACTGGATCCCGTGTTCTGCAGGCCGGATAGAAGATTGAAGATCCCGCACGGCACAATTAAGGTCCAGTAGAGCCAAATGAATTCCAAAAGAAAGGAAAAACGCCCACAGGATGACACATCACAAGGAGTAAACTCTCCTGCAAGTTGACAAGTAAACTTTTAACAATTCCTCCTTATTCTGCCCAGAGGCCCCCAAATCAACCTCGTCATAAAGCCCAGTCATCTCCCCCCACTGCCCTTCCCCATTGTCTCATGACCACAGACCCGCAATCACTACTACTTCTGTCTTCTTGCGACGCTTCTCCCACTCGCTTCCTCCCTCCCTCTCTCCTTCTCTCTGTCCCTCTTACACACACCCGCACACACAGCTGTCAAATACCCATCCTTCAAAGTCAGCCTGAGTACCTCCTCCTCCATGAAGCCTTCCCTGGCTGCTCCCTCTCCAAGTGGGAATGAATCCTCTTCCCTACGCACCCCCTCGCACTGATCTGTGCTTCTCCGTCGCCCTCCTTGGCGCACCCCCACAGGCTCTCAGTGTTTGCCACTCAGGCTGTCTCCCCTGTCTGATGGGACACTCCTCGAGCACAGAGACCAGGCCCTCCCTTCCAGGTTCCCCCCACCACACCTGGCCCAGCGCCCAGCACACAGTGGGTGCTCTGTGACCACTGTGGCTTGGCCAAGGGCAGGTGCAACCAGGGGGATAGGGGTTGATGCCAAGACAGAGAGCTGGCACTGCTGGTGCTGGCGGAGCTCCAAGGTGGGTATCGGAAGCCACTGATCCTGTCTCCCTTCTCTCTTGCACAAGCAGCAGGACTACCAAGAGCTGGAAGCAGCCCCGCCTCCCATCCCAACTCGAGGTCCTGCCATTTACAGCAGAGCATCTCGCCACGCAGCAGAGCTCCGAGCCCCAAGCAGACAGACACCCAGGACACACCTCTTTTTGAGGTCTGGACCCTGCCCTGTCCTGTCCTGTCCTGTCGTTGGGGTGCTGACATTTCTCTCCCATGAGGCGGCCCTCTTCGCAGCAACTGTGGATCAGCCCATCTGATCTGAACCCATTTCACTCTGTAGAACTAGGGGGCCACCCAGGGAGCACAGGGTCCTCCTACAATAGGGCTTTCCCGAGTTCATCACCACCTGCCCCTCTAGCCTGTCCAGGGGTTAAGGACCAGTTACAGGTCATTTATTTGATAAGCACTTTATAGAAAGTTTCTGGAGAAGGAAAGGGCAACCCACTGCAGTATTCTTGCCTGGGAAATTCCATGGACAGAGGAGTCTGGCAGGCTACACAGTCCATGGAGTTGCAAAGAGAAGGACACAAAAAATAAATGAAAAAGCAAAAAAAAAAAATTTTAAAAAAAAAAAGAGAAGGACACGACTGAGCGACTTACACTTCACTTATACACAAAGTTTAATACATGCCAGGCCAAAAAAACCAAGCACTTTACAAACATTGCCTAATTTAATCTTCACATCAACCATATGGGCTTGGCACTGTTATTATGTTGCCCCCATTCATAAGAGGGGTAAATAAGAGACTTCCCTGGTGGTCCAGTGGTTAGGACTCTGCTTCTGCTGTACAGGGCACAAGTTCAATCCCTGGTCAGGGAGCAAAGATTCTGCACACTGCTAGGCAAGGCCAAAAAAAAAAAAAAATGTGGAAAACAAGACACACTGAAGTCTGAAAACTTGCCCCAGGCCACATAGCTGATGAGAAGCAGAAAGAGCAGGCCAGCTGTGAACCTCCACGGTCCAAAACAGTGGCCAGTCCCATGTGGCTGCCGGGCACTTGAAAAGTGGCTGGGCGACGGAGACGAACCGATGAGCATAAAACACAGGCTGGGTCGCCAACCCTTTGTATGAGAAGCAACGTAAACAATCTCATTATATTGTTTTACTATTGATTACACAGTAGGCGGTAATATTTCAGACACAGTAGCTTAATAATATATTATGAACACTCATTGGGTCGGTTTCTTTTCGCTTCTTTAATGTGGCTCCCAGATAACGTACGATTTCACAGTCCCATCAGACAGCATGGCTCTGCAGTCTGCTCGCGGCCACTACCCCCTGCCAGGGCATCTTCCCCGGCCCCAGCCTCAGGGGCAGCCTGTCTGACACGTGCCCACTCAGCTTTCACAGGGTGATGGGGGGCCATGCAGCGCCACCACGTCTCCCCCACTTGGACACTGCCTTTCCCCCTACATCTCTCAGCCTCTCCTCCGGCATTACCTCCCTCTAGCAGGATGGATCTTGCAGAAAGTCCAAGTGGGAAATACGCCCCCACCCTACTGGTGAAGAAACTGAGGGGAAACTGGAGACCACAAGGGGGAGGCAAGATCCCAGAGGCCACTGATGCTATCTCCCAGCCAGAGTGGAGACCTCCTGTGAAGCATCCCGAACACATTCTTCATATAAATTGAAACTGGATGTGGTTCCGCCTGGTCCTCCCTCCTCAAATGAACCGCAGATCAGACGGAGGAGTCTGCTGCTCCCAAAAAGAGGGCTGCCTCCTGGGAGAGGAGGCCAGCAGCCACCCTTGCTCCGTCCTGACCGAGACAACCACAGCTCAGTGCTCCCTAGGTCTGGTGTGTCCACCCTCCAAAACCAGAAGAGGCTCCCAGGGTGGCCAGAGCACCGCAGTGGCCTCAGCCCTCCTGTCGCAGGCCCCTCCCACATCACTGGCTCCGCCGCGGAGAGCCAGATGGACCTGGGCACATACTCCAACCCCACATTAATCTCCATGTAACTTCCTCCTCTGTAACCTAAGTTATCTAAGTCACTTCAGTAGTGTCCAACTCTGCGACCTCATGGACTGTAGCCTGCCAGGCCCCTCTGTCCATGGGATTCTCCAGGCAAGAACACTGGGGTGGGTTGCCATTCTTTTCTCCAGGGGATCTTCCTGACCCAGGGATCAAACTCGCATCTCCTGCATTAGCAGGCAGGTTTTTTTACTACTGAGTCACCTGGGAATCCTCCTCTGTAAAGTAGAGGCTAAAAAAACAACACAAAGCCCATGTCACAGAGCTGCTACAAAGATGAAATGAGAGATTTCGAGAGAGATGCTTAGAATACTGCCTGGCATCCAGTAGGCACTTAATAAATGCTCGTTTCCCTTCCCCTTCCTTCATCAACCAAAAACCTCAAGATTTTTCTCCTCACAAGGATTGACAGTAAGTTCCTATTCTATATAATTGATGTTCTGAACTTAAACACACGATTTTACAAGTAAATTTTTAGATTTCATCTTCAGATAGGCAAACACGCTAGATGTCAAGCAATTTTGAACTGGTTAAATATTGAAGACAGTTTTTAAAAGTCCAGTAGGGCGCAGTTAAATAAACTGTCATATGGTACAATATTGTTTGGGGCCTCCCAGATGGCCCTAGTAGTAAAGAACCCACCTGCCAACATAGGAGACTCAGGTTCGATCCCTGGGTCAGGAAGACTCCCTGAAGAAGGGAATGGCTACCCACTCCAGGATTCTTGCCTGGAGAATCCCAGGGACAGAGGAGCCTGGAGGGCTACAGTTCAGAGGGTTGCAAAGGTTGGACACAACTTAGCGACTGAACACACAGTATTCGGTAGCTTAAAAAAAAAAAGAATAGAGTATAACTGCAATTATGCTGCTGCTGCTGCTGCTAAGTCGCTTCAGTCATGTCCGACTCTGTGTGACCCCATAGACGGCAGCCCACCAGGCTCCCCCATCCCTGGGATTCTCCAGGCAAGAATACTGGAGTGGGTTGCCATTTTCTTCTCCAATGCATGAAAGTGAAAAGTCAAAGTGAAGTCGCTCAGTCGTGTCCGACTCTTAGTGACCCCATGGACTGCAGCCTACCAGGCTCCTCCGTCCATGGGATTTTCCAGGGAAGAGTACTGGAGTGGGGTGCCATTGCCTTCTCCGGCAATTATGCTAAAATATACAGATTTGCATGAACACAAATTTGGAGGGACATATACCAAACTACCAACGGTACTCATTTTTAAGTTGTGGTCCTATGTACTATTTTATTTTCCCCTTTATGTATTTATTTTCCTGGCGTTCTATAATGAGCATGTATTTATTTTAACTGAAAAAAAATTTTTTTTTATTTCAGAGTTCTGCTTAACCTCAGCTTCCTAGCCAACTGAGATGGTTCTGAATCCTGGTTCTGTCATCCTACATGCTTGTTATCCTGAACACCCACAGAACTGATAAGAGGACAAAGTCAAAAAAAAAAAAAAGAGCCCTGTGACACATCACTACAGACCTCGCCCCAGGGTGACATGAGGTCATACCAGGACACAGGGCAATCTTTCGGTCAGCTCCAAATCCCTCTGACCGATCTTATCAGCCAGGACACACTCAATTCTCTTGAACCCAAGAAAATCCTACACCCAAATTCGATTTTCTTCCCATGACTTGGTGAGTGAACACACGCTGGCTGCTAGCTTTCTCAAATTCATTTCTGAAACCCCCGCCAGACTGAATGTTCAAACATCTGACCTGGAATTTGGCAAAGGATCCATAAGAAGCACACCAACTAGTCTTGTCCTCTGTGTGTGTGTGAGTCGCTCAGTCATGTCCAATCTTTGCCACCCTATGGACTGTAGCCCGCCAGGCTCCTCTGTCCATGGCATTCTCCAGGCAATAATACTGGAGTGGGTTGCCACTTCCTCCTCTGGGGATCTTTCCAACCCAAGGATAGAACCTGTGTCCCCTGCATTGACAGGCAGATTCTTTACCGTTGGAGCTACCTGGGAAGCCTTGCCCCCAGAAGGGTTGAACCAGGACAACGTGGGCTGCTCTGCCATGCTCACCTCCTCCCACTGGTCGGGGCTCCTCCCAGGGCCCAGAAGCTTCTTTCCGGTCCCCAGAACCCGATCTGTGAGCACTGGCCATTTGAACTGAGGAAAAGCAAGTGGTCTGACTCACTTCTCCCGAAGCTGCCTTAGCTCTCTTCCAGGTTGGCTCTGCTCTTACAAAGATGAAGGCTAGATAAGGGTGCTTCATCTCTCAGAACATTCCGCCACCTGCTCTGGGTAGGATCTCCCTCTGCCTGTCCTGGTCGGAATAATCCCTCTCTGTCATCCAGCTGACCCAGACCAGTTGCCTCCCCACCCAGACCTCTGCCCACTGCCCAGTCAACGATTACTCGAGGCTCAACGCCAAGATGGCCGTCAGCCAGGAAGAAACAAGACTGGTCTTTTATCCCAGCCAGGCCCATTCACGCAGACATCCCATCCAGGGAGCTGGCAGGAAGGGAGGACCGTGGTTCTGGTGGGAGTGAGCCGGGCTGGCGGACCCCAGGGACACCTCTGCTGAGAAGACACTGGGCAGGAGGTTCAGCCAGAGTGGGCTTCAGCGGCCCAGGTCTCTGAGTCAACACCCTGCAGAGAAGAGGCCCACCCCTTGTGGCAGCGACCCCGCCCTAGTGCCCTCTGCCCTGCCCCCAGCGCCCTGCCTTTCCTCCAGGCCGGATGTGGATCCCCTCCCCCACGACAGTCACCCAGCCCCAGCACAGCTCCATTTCCTGCCCCTGGTGACTCCTCTGAAGTCCATTGTTCCAATGAAGTTTGGGTCAAAGGAAGCCGAGTCCCACCCATGGGGGCCGCCCACCCTCAGCAGGATGCACAGCAGGGAGCCGGGCCCATCCCCCTGATGGGCGAAAGGCCAGAAGGTGTGGGCACCCTGGGGAGAAGGGGGCTGCAGTTCCAGTGGAAATCTTCCCAAAGGGCCAGTCGCAACAGCTGAGGCTCGGGGACCACACCTGGCAGGGGCCGGCTGTGGTTCAGTCACCTGGTCGTGTCCGACTCTTTGTGACCTCAGGGGCTGCAGCATGCCAGGATTCCCTGTCCTTCAGAACCAGCTCTAGAACTCATGTCCGTTGAGTTGGTGATGCTAACTAACCCCGTTCATGGATCACAGCCTTGTCGTGGCGAAGGGGCTTATGTAACTCAATGAAGCTATGGGTCATGCCATGCAGGGCCACCTAAGAGAGTTTTGACAAATCGTGGTCCGCTGGAGGACGGAACGGCAAACCACTCCAGTATTCTTGCCCCGAGAACCCCATGGACATGAATAGTATGAGAGGAAGTGGCTAGAATCTCCTTGCTGTCCACATGGCAAAACCAGAAACGTAGGAAGAACTGTCATTTCAAGAGAGGTCAAGGCAAAGCTGGAATGAGATCCTAGAGCTGGAGGCTGTGCCAGCGACACAGCGCTGCCCCCACGTCCACCTGGGCCTCGAGCTGGTCACACCGCCGGGAGGGGGGCAGACAGCAGCTGTTCAGCTACAATTTCAGAGCCTGAAAGGGAGCTGTGGTCTCAGCCCCTGCCAGCAACAGGTCACAGGGGGCAAAGGCAGGCAGGCCACCCAGGCCCAACCTCGGTGGCAGGAAGGCCATCACGTCCTCCACTGCCACGCTCTGCGAGAGTCACCTGTACAAGGCTGGGACAAAGTCCAAGCCAGTTGTGCTCCGCATCCCAAGAGACCTGGAAGGACAGGGACGCTTCTCACCTGGCTAAGTGACCTGCAGACCCACGAGGAGAAAGGTGGGTGCATTTTAAAGACCTCTTGAGGAAACTCCCTGGCAGTGCAGTGGTTAAGATCCCGAGCTTCCACTGCAGGGACACGGGTTCGATCCCTGGTCAAGGAACTAAGATCCCACATGACATCATTGCAGCAAAATAGGAAAATAAAAAAAGACCTCTTGCAGTCCCTGCCCCCTTCCAGAGGTCATTCTCAGGTTCCACGGTTCCTAAGGGAGTATTTCTGCCCAAACAAGCTTATCTGAGCCACAAGATGGGAGACATCCCTAGGCGGAATGCTCCAGACTCCACACCTGTTAGACCAAGGTGGCCAGTGGTCTGGGCATTGCCACCCACAGAGCAGGAGAGAGAAGGCATCAGAATGGACCAGAGTGGAGCTCTAGTCCTAGCTCTGCCACTCACCAGCCATGAGACCCTAAGCAAGTTATGGTCCCACCAGGGCCTCACTTTCTCATCTTTATATTTATTATTTTTAAAATTTTTATTTTATAAAAAGTATTTTATAAAATACTTTTATCAAAGTATAGTTGATTTACAGCATTGTACTAATTTCAGGTGTATAGCAAAATGATTCAAATATATATATATATATATGTTTTAGATTCTTTTCCATTATAACTTATTACAAGATACTGAGCAGAGTTCCCTTTCCACAGTAGGTACTTGTTTATCTATTTTATACATAGTAGTGTGTATCTGCTAATCTCAAACTCCTAATTTATCCCTCCCCCACTCATTTCCCCTTTGATGACCATAAGTTTGCTTTCTATGTCTGTGAGTCTATTTCTGCTTCGTAAATAAGGTTTTTTCTACCATTGTTTTTAGATTCCATGTATAAGTGGTATCATACAGTATTTGTCTTTGTCTGACTTACTTCACTCAGTATAAAAATGTCCAGGTTCATCCATGTTGCTGCAAATAGCATTATTTCATACTTAATACTTTTTATGACTAAGTAATATTCCATTGTGTATATATTCCACATCTTCTTTATCCATTGATCCATCGATGGACATTTAAGTGGCTTCCATGTCTTGGCTATAGTAAATAGTGCTGCTATGAACATAGGAGTACATGTACCTTTTCCGATTATAGTTTTCTCTGACATATGCCCAGGAATGAGATAGCTAGATCATATACTAACTCTATTTTTAGGTGTTTTTAAGGAATCTCTATACTCATCTCCATAGTGAGTGCTTCCCATCTTTAATACGAGGGGGGTTCAGTGCTGACATTAGAGTTCTTTAAAGTTTAGCAAGTTCACCCTGGGTCAAGGCAAAACTGGAATCTGAACATGGAGACCCTGTGCTCTTCAGTGACGAAGCCCAAACCCCACCTCTGCCTGGGCTGCTGACTACCCTGGTTCCTAAACCCGAGATAGGAAACCTGTAGGGTTCAGCGTACAGTAAACACTCGATCCATTTTGCTAAATATTCACGAATGACAGGGCAGGCTTTAGCAAAGGTGTTCAGGAAATTTCCTGGATAAAGGGGTTCTGTGGAGAAATAGGGTTAGGAAACACTGGCTGCTCCTGCTCTGTGCAAGTTGCTCTGCAAACAGTGAACTTTCACCACAAAAGCTTCTTGGATAGATGTTAATTACCCCTCCCCCATTGCTCATCAGGACACTGAGCCAGAAGCCTTAAAGGTAGTAACTGTCAGGATTTATACCCTGCTATGTCTGACCCCAAACCTGAGTCCTTTCTACTACATCTATAGACCAGACACCCTCGAAGCCCCACCCACACACCTGGCCTGAGCAGGTGAAGGAGGAGGTGGCTCCCAGCAGAATATCTGTGTCCTCAGGGTGGATGGAGGACCAGTGGGCCCCCCCCCCACTGGTCCCCTCAGGGCATCTCGGCCCTTCCTTGCAAGAAGCCCTGAGCGTTATGCCCACAGCATCTTGTCATGGGATGAAGAGATAACTCAAGGATCAGTCTGTGGCCCCCACCCTCCTCACATGCTGTCAGTCTCAAACTTCTGCCCATCTCCTGGGCACTGGGGCTCTCGTCCCACCCAGTTCCACCCTCTGAAATGTTTCCAGTGGTAAAACTCCAAAGGGAGAGAAAACAGAAAGCACAGAAGAAAGGAAGAGATGGGGAAACAGCTATGGAGAAGGGCCTCCCACAGGTCAACCCAGTGAATCAGAGGCAGCCTTCCCCCCTAGGAGGGCAGGAAAACATTCTCACTACATCCCAGCGCCTGGTGGTCCAGTCAGTCATCAAGAATGAGGGTCCTTCCATTTGACCCCCAGGCGGCTCCAAGGAGAGCTGGACCAGTAGTTCAATTTCCCCCTGTCCTTGGGGCCAACTTTTAAAAGCACTGTCTAGACTAATACTATATAATATCACTCACATGTGGAACCTAAAAAATACAACCAACTAGTGAATATAACATAGGACTCACACATATAGAGAGTCGACTACTGGTTTCCAGTCGGGGAGTGGGGGGTGGAAGGAGCAAGCTAGGGGTAGGGAAAGGGCAGGTACAAACTATATTCAGTGTCAAACAGGTACAAACTCAAGGATGTATTGCACAACACGGGGAGTATAGCCAGTATTTTGTTGTAACTGCAATGGAAAGTAACTTTTACAAATAGTATTTTTTTTTAATTTTTTAATTAAAAAAATAAAAGCACTGCTTACACAAATCTCAAGATGCAAAATGAGCTCTTTCTGGGGGGAGGGTGTCCAACCCCTCCCACAAACATGCCCAAGTCTCACTATCAACAACCCACCCCATCACGGAAAGGCAAGAATTTCAGCTTCCCTAAACTTTCTACCAATGTGTTCCCTAAACTCTTCCAGGCAAGAACAAAACCGACCTCCCCAGAAAGACAGCTGCCTGCGAGAGGCAGGTGTGCACAGCTTCCCTGCAGCTCCGCGAGTCCACGGCGAATGGAGCCTGGGGACCACACAGCCCCACGGACACCGCCAGCTCCTTGGGCACAGACACCACCAGAGACTCGGTGTCCTGTCCCCGCTCCTGCAGGGAAGACCGTCCCGCCCAGGAACAACATCCTCACGGGGGAAACACACACTGAGAGACGTGGCATCTCGCTAGTCCTCCAAGACGCTCAGCTTACAGACAAACAGCGCTTTTCTCGGGTGGAAAGGCGCTCCCGTTCAACACAAACATGCCTCCTGGAGGTAGGTGATCTCATCGGTGAGCAGGTATCACCCTCAGACACCCGGAGCTAAGGAGGCGGCACAGTCACCCGCCACGTGAACTCCTCACTGACCTGCCAGGCCTGGCCCCGAACCGCCTCTCCCCTCGACACACAAGTGCACAGAGGCGCGAGTCCCGGGTCTGCTCGCGCTCTGCTCTCCAGACGCACTGGCCTTCCAGCACGGAACGCACCACGCTTCTCAAGCCCTGGGAAACGGGGACCTTTGGCGGAGGTCCTCTCCGCTCTCGCAAAGCCTCGGCTTGAAATCGCCAGGACACCCTTTCCAAGCCAGAGAGGCACCCAGCAGAAGAGAGGCGCGGGCGCTGGGTCTCTTTTCGGCCGCCGGCGACCCGGGTTCGGCCTCCAGTCTTTTCGGCTCGGCGCGCTCCCCTTACTCCTGGCCCTCGCGCCCACCCCAGCCTCGCGGTTCGCGCGACTCCACATGCCCGGCTCGCCCCCAAGTCTGATCCTGGGTGAGAGCTCCTCCCGCGCCGCCGTCTTACCGGTCCCAGGGTGCGGGGAGGTGGGCGGGTACGCGGAGCCAGCCCCGCGGAGTCCGCCGCGGCGCCGCTCTTCCAGCCGCGGCACCGCTGAGGTCCGGCGAGGCAGGCGAGGGCGCTGCAGAGACAACGTGGGGTCAGCGAGCGGAGACCCGGGCTCCGGCCCCGGGCCGACCTGCTGAGCCGGGATGAAGGCGGATCGCGGGACGGAGCCGACTCCGCGCGGGCCCAAACCCAGCTCGCCCCGCCCGGCGCGCGGTCCTCGGTGCGCGGTGTCCGGTGCGCGGTGTCCAGCGCGCGGTGGCCGGTGCGCGGAGCGGGGCGGAGCAGAGGGCGGAGTTTTCCCAGAAGGGGACTGACGGGAAAGCACGGGCGATCCCTATTCCTGGCGGGGTGAGTCAACGGGAGAGGAAGGGAGCTGGGGGAACAGAGCGCGCGCGGGAGGGCGGAAGGGAGGGAAGCCTGAGAGCGGAGACGGGAGAGGGGGACGGCCGGCCCGGCCGCAGGTCCCAGGCGGGAAGGAAAGAGCGCCCGCGGCACGGCCGAGGGGCGCGGCGGCCGGGCCACTCACCTGGGGGACGCGGCAGCGCGGCGGAGCCGGGAGCTGCGGGTTCTCCCCGCCCCCGGCCTGGGGTTTGAAAGGAGGAAGCCTGGAATGCGCGGAATGAGGGCTGGAATGAGATGCGCGCGGTCGAGGGCGGGAGCTGGAGGGAGTGGCGGCCCAGCCCCGGGCCCTCGGGGAGGAGACTGGGACGCGGGGAGGGGCCGAGGGCTGGGCGGGCCGGGGGCGGCCGCGGGGACCCTCGGCTGTGACCTCGGCATCCGGCTCCGGCCGGGGCCATCGCCCGGCACACGTGCTTCCCCTTTGATCTCAGCCCCGACTCTCCTCCTCCTCCCCGGGCCCGGGTTCCCGCCCCTCCCGGCCAGCCCCCCGCTCTCTGCTGAGGCCGGAACCCTTCCTCCCGACCCTGCGGGCCGGGCTCTGGCCTCGCGCCCGGCCTCCTGCTCGCCTGTCCCTCCGCGCCAGCCCCGAAAGGCCGGGCAAGGGCGAGCGTCCAGCGCGCGGGCAGCTGCGCTCTTCCTCCCTACGGCGCCCATCCACCTGGGACCCCGGTCCGGGGCCCAGAACGCAGGAGCTCCGCGCGCCCACAGGTGCCCTCCCCGCAGGGTCTTTCGGCCGCTCCCCTCCGCCCGGCGCCGGCCTGCATCGCGGTCATCGCTGAGAGCCGCGCACGAGGGGAAGGGATGCCAGTGTGATGGGCGTGTGGCGTGGCCGGAGACGCGTCTAACCCTGATCCTGCGTCTGTCACTCGCCCACCGGACACTGTGGAACAGCGAAGGATAAGACCTCAGCACCTGCCCTCTCAGAGCTTATCATTGAGCTGAGAAGACTCGATCTATTGTGGAGCATCGCCAGAAAGTGGGGAGCCTGCGTCTTAAATAACGCCAGGATGGGTTTAGCGACTGGGTTTGTTTTTTGGTGTTTTGTTTTTGTTTTTAAGTCTTCAGAAGATACTGGCTTGCACAGGGTGCAATCACAGACCTCAGTCACCCTTCTTGCTGGGAGGTTGAAACCAGAGGACTTTTATCTTTTTCCAGAACTCAGGTCCAACCTCCCTGGAGCCTCATTGCTTAAGCCTGTGCTGCAGTGGGTGTCCAGATCTTACCTCCCTTACCAAACAGAAACTTCCTTAGAGACAGACTAAATGTCCGATTTATCTTATCTTTCATCCAGCTCAGGCTTGGTGCCTGGGATAGATAAGTGTATAATAAATATTAAGTTAAAAATGAAAAAGCAGAACGCTACTTCCACAGATCTTGAAAAGAAAGTGCTACAAATGCTGAAGTTACTTCCAAGAGAGATGTTGCAATGGTGTGTATTTTTAATAATTTTATTTCTTTAATTTTGGCTGTGCTGGGCCCACTGCATGGGCTTTTCTCTAACTGCGAGCAGGGGCTGCTCTCTAGTTGCAGTGTGCAGGCTTCTCATTGCAGTGGCTTCCCTTGTTGCAGAGCACGGGCTCTAGGGCTCAGTAGCTGTGGGGTCCAGGCTCTAGAGCACAGGCTCAGTAGTTGTGGCACACAGGCTTAGTTGCTCCGCGGCATGTGGGATTTTCCCAGATCAAGGATGGAACCCCTGTCTCCTGCATTGATAGGCAAACTACCACTGAACCACAGGGAAGCGCCCAGTGGCGTTTTGAGCATCACAGCATCACTGACAAAGTATCAAGTCTCTTGAGGTGGAGACTCTGAAGGAAGCAGGTCTCATTTGCATATAAATTCTGGTCTGTTTGTTAACTAATGCAACACATCAGGGCTTGGTCACAGCTCGTCCACAGGAGACGTGTCTACAGCTCAGGACAACAGGCAGGCACTCAGTTCAGTTCAGTTCAGTTCAGTCGCTCAGTCGTGTCCGACTCTTTGCAACCCCATGAATCGCAGCACACCAGGCCTCCCTGTCCACCACCAACTCCCGGAGTTCACTCAGACTCACGTCCATCAAGTCAGTGATGCCATCTAGCCATCTCATCCTCTGTCGTCCCCTCTCCTCCTGCCATCAATCCCTCCCAGCATCAGAGTCTTTTCCAATGAGTCAACTCTTCACATGAGGTGGCCAAAGTACTGGAGTTTCAGCTTTAGCATCATTCCCTCCAAAGAAATCCCAGGGCTGATCTCCTTCAGAATGGACTGGTTGGATCTCCTTGCAGTCCAAGGGACTCTCAGTGAGGCACAAATGGTAAGCACTGGCTACTTAGTATAACCATTTGTTGAGTGACTGTGAGCTTTGAGCCCCATAGAGGAACCCAAGGGAAGGCTCAGAAAATCCAAGTTATAGGGGTGACTAGCAGCAGCAGCAGTGACCTAGATCTTGAAGGATACATGAGAGCTTGCTGAATTGCGTCTGGAAGACTCAGGAAGGCTGGTGGTCTGTACTTGGGTGCGGGGATTGGGGAGCGTTGGGGGACGGTGGGAGGAGGGAGGAGGTAGGAGGTTAGGAAAGGTCTGGTAAACAGGAGTGGCTGCAGAACAGAAGGCAGGGAGGATGGATTGCAACAGCAGTGTCAGCTGTGTTGTTTGATATTGTTTCCATTCCTTTATTTTTTTTAATTAAAAAAAGTTTTTTATTTTTAAAGTTTTTTCAACCCGTATTATGTGTGCTCAGTTGCTTCGGTTGTGTCTGACTCTTTGCGATCCTATGGACTGAAGCCCACCAGGCTTCTCTGTCCGTGGGATTCTCTAGGCAAGAATACTGGAGTGCATTGCCATGCCCTCCTCCCAGGGATTGAACTCGTGTCTCCTGGGTCTCCTGCGCTGCAGGCAGATTCTTTACCGCTGAGCCACTGTGTTAATAAATTTTTTTCCAACCATATTATGGTCATAGTTAAATTATCCGTGTGATACTGTGTTAAACAAACTCAGCCACATCCATGTGATAGTATTCTTTAAATAAGATTTTTTAAAATAAACCCGACAAGCGTTCTTGATATAATAAGTAGAAAAGCTGATTTTTTTTTTTAAAAATAGTGTATATAGGATGATCTTGGGTTTTTTTTAATTTTTTATTTTTATTGGAGTATAGCTGATTTACAATGTTTTTGAAAAATAAATTGAAAGGTATTTTCGAGTGATTATCTCTGACAGGTTGACGATTAAGGGGCTTTCTTTGTCATTTTGTTTATTTATGACAAACGTACTTCTTTTATAATGGGGGGTTGTGGGTGAGATGTGACTGGAACTATATGTCTAAGTGAAAAAAAGTGAATGTGAAAATCACTCTGTCTTGTCCCGACTCTTTGCAACCCCGTGAACTGTATGTAGCCTACCAGGCTCCTCTGTCCATGGGATTCTCTAGGCAGGAATACTGAAGTGGGCTGCCATTCCCTTCTCCAGGGCATCTTCCTAACCCAGGGATTGAACCTGGGTCTCCTGCATTGGGAATGTGGAGTGCTGGCCACTTTTTCATACGTCTAACCCTGCCCTAATTTTTCCATATCTTAAAAAAAAGAACCCATGACTGGATTTAATAGCCTAACACGAAGCTGACCAGGGCAGAATCAAGAGAAGATTCTTGCCTAGTCTTTAGGTCAGAGGAAGACGCAGTACTTGAGAGATGCCCCTGAAGCACGCCCCCTCACCCTCAGTGTAAAAGTGGGGTGCTGCTGACTTGGTGCTGGAGTGTGCGTGCTGTGACTCTGGGTCCTTTGCTTTTTTAAAGTGTTGAGTTATTCGTCTGCACCCAGTCTTTGGTGCAGCACACGAATCTTTAGTTGCGGCATGTAGGATCTAGTTCTCTGACCAGAAGTCGAACCCCAGGCCCCCTGCATTGGGAGCAGGGAGTCTTAGCCACTGGACTCCCAGGGCAGTCCCCAGCCACTATCCTGTATTTCCTTTTGTTTTTTTTTCCTTAGGAAGACTCTTCACTCCATACCATCTCAACTGCATCGTGTATTGAAGGGCAAAACAGTCCGACTTTTATCAAAGCTGCAAGCTTTCTCTTCCTCTATAGAATAAAAGCAGTCTTTAATTTGAAAAGCATAGTATTAGTCCTGTTATCTATTCATGAAAGAGAAATGTGGACAAGCTAGATTCAGGTCTACCATGGAGGGGACAGTATGTGCCAGGAGCCGACTTGTGCTTCCTCCCACCCCCAACCCCCAACCCATCTGTTGAACTCTTAATCCTCAGTACATCAGAATGGGATTGGATATGGAGACATCTTTAAAGAGGTGATTAAGTTAGAACGAGGTCTTTAGGTTGCCCTAATCCAACTTGCCTGGATCAGGCCCTTCCTAATCTTCTTTGTAAGGAGAGATTAGGATGAAGACTTCTCACAGAGGAAGGACCACGTGAGGACATGGAGAGAGGATCCATCTCTAAGCCAAGGAGAGGGGCCTCAGGAGAAACCAAGCCTGCCTACACCTTGACCTTAAACTTGCATCCTCCACAACCGTTGAGGGATAAATTTCTGTGTAAGCCACCTCATCTGTGGGACTTTGTTATAGCAGCCCATGCAAATGAATGCAGTATCCAGACTGACACAAGATGCTTGGTGTCTGGAGCCCAGAGGTGAAGCTTTCTCCACACAGTTCTTCAGAAAATTTTCTGAGGGTCCCAGAGCATCGTTAGGATCCAACGGGAGCTTCCTGGAAAAGAAACTCACAAGGGAGGAAAGGCTTCCTCTAGCCTTACTGTTAAGAGTTTCATTTTCAGTGACTGATATTTTCAAAATGAAAGGCAACAGAAGTCACGTATGATGTGGTTACTGGGGAGTTTGAACAATAACAGTTCAGCCGAGACTAATTATGACCCTGGGGACACTTAGGCGTCTGAACCTGTCTCCTGTCACACGGGTTTCCATCCCAGCAGGACTGAGCATGGAAATGGTCCTCGGCACTGTGCCAGGTAGGCACTAGTGATGCATAGATGTCAGCCCTGCCCTGACATTCTACTGCGGGAGCTGGACAAGCGCCACTTCCACTGGGAGGACGCCTGGTGAGCAGAGGTTACATTTTCGGAACCTGAGGTTAAAATTTCTGTGGACCCACATTCTCCGACAGAACATTCTAGAATGATGAAGTGTTCTTTATCCACACTGTCCAGTATGGTAGGTCGAGCCACTGAGCCCTTGAAATGTAACTAGTTGACTAAATTTTAATTTGAATAGTTCCATGGGACTAGCAGTGACAGTTAGAAAGCACAGCTGGGCACCATCCAAAAGGAGACGCTCAACGGCAGGTAGATGATACCTGCAGAGCGAAGGGGAGAACTTGGGACTGTGGGAGACGCCAAGCGTAGCAATGCCAGGGGAGCGAGTGAGTTACTTATTACAGTAAATAACAGGTCCCTGCAGCACTGTATATACTTAAAACACACTGATACAATTTCTCAATGCTCAAATTGTACATGCATGGGGAACTATTTAAAAGCATTACGGTACTTCCCTGAGTGAATGAAATACTGTAGCCTATAAACAGATACATGCACATCTCAGAGACACCTCAGGCTCAGTCCCAGACCACCACAATGAGGCAGATACCAAACTAAAGTGAGCCACACAAATGTGGGGCTTTCCTAGTACATACGGTAAAAGTTATGTTTATACTGTACAGTAGCCTGGTAACTACACTTGCAACAGCCTTACGTCTAGAAAACAACGCTCATACTTTGATTTTAAAATATTTTATTGTTAAATGATAATCGGCATCTGACAACATAAGGTTGCCACAAAACTTCAATTTGTGTAAAACACACACACACACACACACACAAACAGTGTCAACAAAGCATAATAATGCAGTAAAATAAGGTATGCCTCTATAAGGAAGGACTATATTTATTGATATGGAAACATCTCCAGAATATATTAAATGAAAAAAACAAGCTACTGAACCAAGTCCTGAGGATGAGAAAGATTGAAGCAGGAGGATAAGGGGGCAGAAGGACAGAAAATGAGATGGTTGGATGGCATCACCTGCTCGATGAACATGAGTTTGAGCAAACTCCAGGAGTTGGTGATGGGCAGGGAAGCCTGACATGCTGCAGTCCATGGGGTCACTAAGAGTCGGACACGACTGAGCGACTGAACTGAACTGGACTGAACCAAGTATGTAATATGCGACCTTTTGTGCACAAGATTGGGAAATTACAAATACATTTTTATTTTTGCATGAAGAAACACTGGAAAGATACACTGGAAACTAAAATTGGTCAACTGTGAGAGTACAACATGGGGAGAGATACAGAAGAAGGGGACAGGTATGGGAGGAGGCTTTAATTGTATAAACACTTTTTGAACCACGTGAAATCATTAGTATTTAAATTTTGTATCCATATGTGACACAGGATAACACAAGACTGCTGCTGCTGCTGCTGCTGCTGTTAAATCGCTTCAGTCGTGTCCGACTCTGTGCGACCCCATAGACAGCAGCCCACCAGGCTCCCCCGTCCCTGGGATTCTTCCAGGCAAGAACACTGGAGTGGGTTGCCATTTCCCTCTGCAATGCATGAAAGTGAAAAGTGAAAGGGAAGTCGCTCAGTCGTGTCCAACTCTAAGCGACCCCATGGACTGCAGCCTAACAGGCTCCTCCACCCATGGGATTTTCCAGGCAAGAGTACTGGAGTGGGGTGCCATTGCCTTCTCCAAACACAAGACTGACCAAAGGCAAAATCGGGACGTATTTCTAGGGGCATCCTTCTACCTTACCCTGACTGAGTCCACAAGAGGCATGCATCAGCACCCTAGAAATTCCATCTAGACTCACTCTTCAAAGCTTGATCTAAGTCTCAGCCCCCTCTGCCTGTCACCCTTCTTTCCTCTCAGAGCATCCTTCCTTCCTGACTTCCCTGCCCCCAGACTATGGAAGAAAGGGAACTACTGATTATTCTTGGAGTCTCTGAAAATCACAAGGGACAGAATCTAGGTGGATAGTACTCAACCAGATGTTAAAACCCCGAGGTTTGAGAACCACCAGATTACACCACCATATCTAATAAAAAGTTGGAACAGACCAGGAAAGTCCCACTTCCACCCTGGCCCCCACCAGCTCTGCCCTCCACGTGGCTCACTCTTCTTGCACCCGGGCCCCTGGGTCTCAGCTTGGCCCCACGCATGGGAGAGTGGACCTGATAGAAGGACTCGGCAGAGCCAGAGAAGACACGGAGGGCTACTTCGTATTTGAAATATTTCAGAAACTTGCATTAATCTCAGGGCTTTTTTTTTTTTTTTTTTGGCATGGTATGTTCTTTCAAGTAGGAGAAAGTGAAAGTGTTAGTCGCTCAGTTGTTTTCGACTCTTTGCGACCCCATGGACTGTAGCCTGCCAGGCTCCTCTGTCCATGGAATTTTCCAGGTAAGAATACTGAGAGAGGGGTACAAAGTCAGGAAGGCAAGGTAAGCTCAGGCCTGAGACCACAATAGGAATGTTTAGCTCCCTAGTTAAGTCATGCTGTTTTCCTTTCCTTGGACCATAGTCCCTGGAAAACTTTACGAGCATTTATAAACCATTTTGTGTAACTGCATGGCTAAAAGAAAAAGTCAACTGAGATGCATTATTCTGTTTGTAAAAAAGACACTGGTAAAAATGAGAACATTGATATCTGCCTAGGCATTTGGTGCCAGAGCTCAGGCACTCTGCCTGGAGTCTGTCCACTGTCTACCATCCAGAAACGCTACTGTGCCCAGAGCTTCTAGAGTCGTGTTGATGCTAAAGCACAGAGTGCCTAGTAAGCACAGGACAATAGGGTCTGGCCTTGGAATCTGTGCTCCTCAGTTACTGCACTTGTAACATGCCCCCTGGGTCAGCAGGTGGTGCTAGGGAGCCGCCCACAGTTTAGGGAGGTGCTGTTGCTCAGACTGTTTGCAGCCCCCTCGACTGTTAACCCACCAGGCTACTCTGTCCATGGTTGCCATTACTCCAGGGCATCTTCGCAACCCAGGGATGGAGGGATGGAACCCATGTCTCTTGTCTGAACTGGCAGGCGGATTCTTTACCACTAGCACCACCTGGGAAGCCCGGTGGCTTAGGAGGGCTTGCCTGAAAACTTCAGACAGTGCCCCGCCCCCCAAACTGGGTTTGTGCAGAGGGAAGAGCCATGAGACTTACAGAGCACACACTAAGACAGCTAGCTGATAGAGCAGGGGGAAAGGAGCAAACTAGCCCACGTGCCCTTGGCCAAGA
>SJXQ01012564.1:0-31994 GCA_006408695.1 Aepyceros melampus
ATTTAATTTAATTTATAATTTTTAATTATAATTACTTTATAGTATTGTGTCAGTTTCTGCCATAGATCAACATGAATCAGTCATATGTATACATATGTCCCCTCCCTCTTGAACTTGCCTCACACCTCCCTCCCCAACCCACTCCTGTAGGTTGTCACAGAGTACTCTCTTTGGGTCCCTGCATACAGAAAATTCCTACTAGGTGTCTATTTTACATATGGTAATGTACATGTTTCAAAGCTACTCTCTCAAATCATCCCACCCTCTCCTTTCCCCACTGTGTTCAAAACAGCACGGCTTATCTTTTAGCCAATATTTTTTGGAACTGCCCATGGCAGTCCTTTTCAGCATGCTCCTATATGGACAACAAGAAATATGTCCTTAAAAAAAAAAAAAAGATGGAAACAAATCACATCTCATAAAAGTTGCATTATTAAAATTCAGAGGTGCAGCTTTCACTAACCTCAAACACACACACATCTAATATACTCAGCACCTACTTTGAGCTACATGCTGAAGAAACAAAGGAGCATGTATTATTCAACACATCTTTTTTTAGTGTCTACTCAGATCCAAATACTGTTTCAGTCATTGAGGACAGAGTAGTGAACAGCAAACAGGAGCATAAAATGAGTACAAAAGTGGCCTTTTATATTCCAGTTTGCATAAGAAAATGTTTAATAAGCACCCATTACATGCTAACAAACGTGTCTTTTTCTTAACCTTAGCTTTTTTCACCCTAAAGGAGTTAGTGCAGCCTAGAATTAAAGGCTCATTCTTGGGAAGTAGACAGACCTGGATTTGAATTCTGGTTCTGCCTCTCAGCTAGCTATGCAGACTTTCACATACCAATCTCTGCATTCACTGGTTTCCCCATTCACAAAGTAGGAGACAAACATCCCCTACAATATAGAGTTAAGTACTCACCTTGATTCAGTGTTCTTCTGTAGTGGTTACTATTTTCAGCATAAGTGGAAACCAGTGAACAAAACAGACATGGCCTTATAGTCAGCCATCAGGATAGTGGATAGCTTTATCTTAAAGTGACTAGTGGGAAGTTGGTGCAGTGGACTTACTGGTATAATTATTAAATACTGGGGTTCTGAATGGAGGACAGGATTACAAATACATGCCCATAAAAGAAAAGTATTTTAATAAAATAAGTGGCAGGTATTAAATGACAAATGACTGTCTGTAAAATAATAAGCGTTTTAAATTATATGCTGCCCTAGAAGTTAAATATGGGAAGCTGCCATGGCAGATGGTCCTGACCAAAGGCAGCTTTACCGAGAAGATAGGTTTTCCTAACCAGACAATAAGTAAAAAAGATCAGATAATCACATAACCATTCAGGCAAAGGCACCTATGAATATTCTTGAAGTATAACTGCAGCGTTGAGACAGAGCAAAAGATATACACATCTCAGCTCCCTAATTCATTAATAAGATACTAATGGTTTATCTCATCCTAATGCCTCGAGAGAACCCCAATTTTATTAAACACAGTTTTAATTCTAGATAACTAAGTTTTTCCTATGATACGGTGCAAGGTCCAGGGTCCAGGGCCCACATTCAATACATTTCTCCTTATCTACGTCGGCACAGGAAACTAAACAACAGATGAATTCTTGTCTTTGTAAAGAAAAGAAAGAAAGAATGTGTACTTGCTCAGCTGTGCCCAACTCATTGAGACCCATGTACTGTAGCCCACCAGGCTCCTCTGTCCGTGGAATTCTCTAGGCAAGAATACTGGAGTGAATTGCCATTTCCTTCTCCAGGGGATCTTTCCCACCCAGGGATCGAATCTGGGTCTCCTGCATTGCGGGCAGATTCTGTACCATCTGAGCCACAGGGAAGCAGACAATGTCTTTGTAATGACTGATTCAAACATGACATTCTTTGATTTTGGCTTTAAACAATATTTAGAGGAGATATTAAATTGTACTTGTGAACACATTAAATATCCTTAGTACAAACTGTTCTGTTGTTCAGTCACCCAGTTGTATATGACTCTGTGACCCCGTGGATTGCAGCACACCAGGCTTCCTGTCCTTCACCATCTCCTGAAATTTGCCCAAGTTCATGTCCATTCCATCAGTGATGCCAGCCAGCAACCTCATCTTCTGATGCTCTCTTCTTCTGCCCTCAATCTCTCCTAGCATCAGGGACTTTCCCAGTGAGTCAGCTGTTCACATCAGATGACAAAATACTGGAGTTCCAATTTCATTGAACACATTAAATATCCTTAGTACAAACTGTTCTGTTGTTCAGTCACCCAGTTGTATATGACTCTGTGACCCCGTGGATTGCAGCACACCAGGCTTCTCTGTCCTTCACCATCTCCTGAAATTTGCCCAAGTTCATGTCCATTCCATCAGTGATGCCAGCCAGCAAGCTTATCTTCTGATGCTCTCTTCTTCTGCCCTCAATCTCTCCTAGCATCAGGGACTTTCCCAGTGAGTCAGCTGTTCACATCAGATGAAAAATACTGGAGTTCCAATTTCAGGATCAGTCCTTCCAACAAGTATTCAGGGTTGATTCCCCTTAATATTGACTGGTTTGATCTCTTTGATGTCCAAGGGACTCTTCATCTTCTCCAGCACCATAGTTCAAAGGCATCAATTCTTTGGGGGTCTGCCTTCTTTATGGTCCAGCTTTCACAACCAAACGTGACCACTGGGAAGACCACAGCCTTGACTATACAGACCTTGTCAGCAAAGTAATGTCTCTACTTTTCAGCACACTGTCTAGGTTTGTCATAGCTTTCTTGACAAGAAGTAAACATCTTCTGATTTACCACCTGCAGTGATTTTAGAGCCCAAGAAGAGGAAATCTGTCACTACTTCCACCTTTTTCCCTTCTATTTGCCATTAAGCAACGGGTCAGATGTCATGATCTTAGCTTTTTAATATTTAGTTTTAAGTCGGCTCTTTCACTCTCCTTCTTCACAAGTGGTACAAGTTACCACTTGATAAATAATGTACAGGTAATTAAATGTTTTGGTTTTGAGTTTTTTATAATTTGGTTTTTTTAAACTTCAGAAAATTGTAAATAATAAGATTTCTCTATATCTAACGATCTTTGGTAGAAGACAGAAGTGACGATAGAGGTGGGGGCTACATGAGAAGAGTTGGTTGACATTCATCTGTTTCCCCTCTGAGTGTGGAGAAGGTATAGATGAATTGTGTCAACATTTTTTTATGGTTATCTTTTCATAGTCAAAAGGAAAAACAAACTGGTGAGGGAGAATAAAGAACAGTTGCTTCTGTTCTGAGGCATCTTATGGTCTCCTGGTAATGAGGTTCTTTGACACACTGCCTCCATTTTTTGTGTACCTATCACTACACAGAGATCTTTCCCTCGTTTCTCACCCACTAGTACCGACTGAAGTGACTTAGCATGCATTCATGCATTGGCGAAGGAAATGGCAACCCACTCCAGTGTTCTTGCCTGGAGAATCCCAGGGACAGCGGAGCCTGGTGGGCTGCCATCTATGGGGCTCACAGAGTCGGACGGGACTGAAGCGCCTTGGCAGCAGCAAGAGCAGCAGTACCTACTCACAAGAGCCAACTTTTAAATTTGGGGAAATTTTATAAACTAGCTGACCTTATTGACAGTCTGAAATAGGCCGCTGGGAGCTTGCTGCTTTTTCACCATGGAAATCAGCAAAAATAATTATTTTGAGACCTTTACCACCAATGCTAATACATGTTGCCTGCAGGAAGACAGGGACCATATCTTTGTTCTTTACAACAACATCTCTGTGGTGCTTAGTCTAGTGTCTGCTATATTGTGGGTATAAATGAACTAGACAGATCAGATAGGAGACTTAGCAAGTCTATTCATTCATTCATTCTCAAAACTTATATATGACCTTTAAAATCATAACAGTGTCACAAAAATCCCCAGCTGTGTATGAACTCTGTTCAACTATTTCCATAATTCCCTTACAATAGAGAGGAGATGCTCAGGAACAAGTTATATGTATGGAGGAAGACAACCATTGAGAGCCCCTTGGACAGCAAGGAGATCAAACCAGTCAATCCTAAAGTAAATCAACTCAGAATATTCATTGGAAAGACTGATGCTGAAGCTGAAGCTCCAATACTCTGGCCGCCTGATGGGAAGAGCCAACTCATTGGAAAAGACCCTGATGCTGGGAAAGATTAAAGGCAGGAGGAAAAGGGGAAGACAGAGGATGATATGGTTGGATGGCATCACCAACTTGGTGAACATGAGTTTGAGCAAATTCCAGGAGATGGTGAAAGACAGGGAAACCTGGCATGCTGCAGTCCATAGGGTCACAAAGAGTAGGACGCTACTTACCGACTGAACAACAGCCAACAGGAAGGCAGAATAAATCATAAATTTTATAAAGTTTCTGTCGCTTCAAGGCAGAATATCTCCTAACTGGGGGAAATGGAGCTACTCACAACAAATAAGTTTAAATAGCCTATATAATCTGAGTTTCACACAGGCAGGGTTTTGAAGAGCTATAGTTTTGATGTTTTTTAACCTTCTCTCTTAAGAATCACCATGATTTAGGAATAAAGAATGCAGTGGTGTGTGGGGAAAAAGGACTGTTGTGACTGACATTTTGGAGACTTTAAAAGCCAAACAATTGTGAGTCATGAAAGAGTCCCTGCGAATCGGGTCGGCATCTGCAGGGCAGTGGCAACTGCATTAAGTAATAACAAAAAGCACACAACATCGGAGATGATTCTTAATAACAGTATTTAACAAATGGCTAGATGATGCTATTTTTTCCACTAAAAGCCTCCCCTCTTGTCTGCCTGTTTTGACCTAGTACCACTTTAAGACCCTGTCAAACAGGGATGACAGGTCCCAAGTTCCAGGTTATATAAGAGTAATAGTTTCTTTAATCTTTGTCCCTGCCCCAGGATCCTTTTCTTTATACAGATGGCTGTTTTTTATTCACTAATGAGAAAACATTTTATTTCAGTGTCAAAAATGCCAGTAGCATCTGCTAAACTCTATGATCTGATGTCAGGAAGAGAAATCCTTTGAAGGCAGGATCTTGAATGTCTCCTTGTTACCAAAGGAAGAATAGCTTATCTAAGAAGGACTAAATCTGTATCTATAGACACATAAGCATTTTGAGCACCCTGGAAAGTTTGTACAGGTTTTTAAAACACTGCTTTCCAAAGCAGTGATATCACTAAGAAAAGCAAGTATAGATAATGTCAGTACAGAAACCTCTACCTAGGAACTCCAAAAACATTCTCTTCTAAGCATTTAATTCCGCTCATGATTTTGTAACAAAATATGTTTCCTAACTACATTTGCTTTATTGATGTACGTGTTTATTTTTTAAAGGCAGTTAAATGTTTGAGACCATAAATGAAATAAACCCAAAATGGAACTCAATTATATGCATATGTGAATTTTATTTATATACATATACAGCCCTGAATATTCTTTGGAAGGACTGATGCTGAAGCTGAAACTCCAATACTTTGGCCACTTGATGCAAAGAACTGACTCATTTGAAAAGACCCTGTTACTGGGAAAGGTTGAAGGCAGGAGAAGAGGATGACAGAGGATGAGTTGGTTGGATGGCATCACTGACTCAATGAACATGAGTTTGAGTAAGCTCCAGGAGTTGGTAATGGGCAGGGAAGCCTGACGTTTTGCAGTCCATGGGATTGCAGAGTCGGACATGACTGAGCGACTGAACTGAACTGAACTGAACATATATGAATATATCTGAAGTCAGACAATTTCTAAGTAGGAAAGTTTACATATATGTGTGTGTGTGTGTATGTGTGTGTGTGTGTGTGTATATATATATATATATATAGAGAGAGAGAGAGAGAGAGAGAGAGTCTACCCTGGAGGCTCAGTTAGTAAAAAATCTGCCAGGAGTGTAGAAGACCTGGGTTTGATCCCTGGGTTGGGAAGATCTCCTGAAGAAGGAAATGACAATACACTCTAGTATTCTTCCCTGGAGAATTCCATGGACAGAAGAGCCTAGTGAGCTATAGTCCATGGGGTTGCAAAGAGTTGGACACGACTGAGCAACTAACATGCACATAACCTATCTCTTGTTAAGTGGGAAAATACAAGGTAAAAAACAGACTGGTAAGTATTCTAAAAAATTGATCCCAGGTCACAAGCATAATCCCCATGAAGTTCCCATGATTCATTACCACTTGTTCAGTGGTGTAGGGAGAGACTAGTTTTCCAGATTCAACATTCAGGGTCTACTTTTTCCCTTAGGTTATAAACATGTAACACAACATTTAAGAACTTCTCATCTCGTTCTTTACTTCTCTCCCTCCTCGACAAAATCCCATTTGTGGAGACGATTAGTAAGCAAGGTAGAAATTTGTCACATACTGTAGAAGAAAATGAGAGATTGCATATCACACTGTGCATTAGACAATACAATTTCTAAGTAGGAAAGTTTACATATATGTGTGTGTGTGTGTATGTGTGTGTGTGTGTGTGTATATATATATATATATATATATATATATAGTCTACCCTGGAGGCTCAGTTAGTAAAAAATCTGCCAGGAGTGTAGAAGACCTGGGTTTGATCCCTGGGTTGGGAAGATCTCCTGAAGAAGGAAATGACAATACACTCTAGTATTCTTCCCTGGAGAATTCCATGGACAGAAGAGCCTAGTGAGCTATAGTCCATGGGGTTGCAAAGAGTTGGACACGACTGAGCAACTAACATGCACATAACCTATCTCTTGTTAAGTGGGAAAATACAAGGTAAAAAACAGACTGGTAAGTATTCTAAAAAATTGATCCCAGGTCACAAGCATAATCCCCATGAAGTTCCCATGATTCATTACCACTTGTTCAGTGGTGTAGGGAGAGACTAGTTTTCCAGATTCAACATTCAGGGTCTACTTTTTCCCTTAGGTTATAAACATGTAACACAACATTTAAGAACTTCTCATCTCGTTCTTTACTTCTCTCCCTCCTCGACAAAATCCCATTTGTGGAGACGATTAGTAAGCAAGGTAGAAATTTGTCACATACTGTAGAAGAAAATGAGAGATTGCATATCACACTGTGCATTAGACAAAGCTCTTCTGGAGCATTTTTTTCTAAGTTTCTTTTATTTCTCCTACAGTCCTAAAACCACTAAGTATCTGCTCCTTCTCTTGGATTTTTTTTCCCCTTAATCTCAATCTACCTCCCTTTCTCAGCACAGAATTAGACCACGAAAGGGATAAAGTCAGTCTTGCCACTTACTATGACTGTGAATCCTTGAAACAGTGATTTGATCTCGCAAATCTTCAATTTTCCCATCAATAATAATATGAATACTCTGTTCATAAGACACTATGAACCATCATAATTCTAAATTTCATATGAATATCCATTCATTGATTCCTTATAAATATCTTATGCAGTAGGTATCATTGACTGTTACTGCTCTCCCACCTTATTTTACAGAGAGGAAATCTGAGGCAAAGAAAATTTAAACAGCTTTTCCAACACAGTATGTAAAAGGCAGCACCAAATCCAAATTCATGTGTCTTAAATTCAGGAGCTAAGTTCTTAACTATTATATTGTTAAGATGCATATCTGTAAAGTGATAAGAATCATACTTATTTTACATTCGCTTATTATGTAGAGTCCCATGTACTCTTTAGCACATATTATTTGTTACTTTTACAATTACTGTTACTATTTTCAATTTTTATTTTTAGTACTACTATCAAGTATATAAAAGACCAACATCCCTACGCAAGAGATCCTCCAATGCCATATCTGCCCTTCAGAATCAAACTGAGGAGCTTATTACATAAATTGAAATGTCTATACTGTCATTTATGTAAGGAGTTACATGTGTTCTCCAGTTGAGTGATAATATAGAGTCCATTTGTTTGAATGCACAGTGGTCAATTAATCCACTCTGTGTGTGGATGTGTTTTGTAAATCTATGATATCACAAGCATTTGCATTTATGGGTGTGAGGCAACACAGGCTCTTCAATAAGACTCGTTATATAAAGCCATATTGCCTCCTTACCTGCCGTCTCTCCACAGGCCCTTTCTCCCACACTCTGTGCTATAGCTACGTGCGTCTCTTATCTTGGTCACTGCACACACACGACCTAGTCTAGACCCTGCTTTTGTTCATGCCCCAGCCTTCGTCTGCTCTGACGGTGCTTTTCATTTTTTCCAAGTCTGCTTCAATTTTCCCCTAATCTGCATGCTTGCTACAAAATGAAGACAAAGTTAAGCATTGCTCAGAGGTGCCTGCTGTTTCAAATTCAGAGTTACCTTTCATTCTCTCCTCTCTCGACCCACAGATACCGATGCAACTGTATGTGTGATGCATATACACTTCTGTGATATCTAATATGCAAGGTGGCCATGTCCTACCGCACTGTTAAATACCCAAACAGTATTCAGTTTTACAGTTCTTTCATTTATTTACCTTCCAGTGAAGAATAGGCCTATTCTTCTAGCCTATTCTAGTGAAGAATAGGCTTTCCTGATGACTCAGATGATAAAGAATCTACCTGCAGTGCAGGAGACCTGAGTTGGGAATCCCTGGGTTGGGAAGATCACCTGGAGAAGGGAATAGCAACCCACTACAATATTCTTGCCTAGAGAATTCCATAGACAGAGGAGCCAGGACACAACTGAGCAACTAACACTTATTGTGAGTGGTGATGATTCATTGAAGAATATTTTGGCTATGTTTGCTAAATTATTCTTTGGCATGATTCATCATGATTCAGTGAATATCCCTGTTCATACATTCCTATTAACCTCTCTAATTGTTTTATTCATATAAATCCTAGAAGTAAAATTACTCAAAACTTTTATCCAATTCCAGAGATAAGCTTGATTTCCCACTTTTTCATAAACTTAATTCTTGAGGCCACAATCATACCTCTATTCGGCTGAAAGTTGTAATGTTTTCCTAATATTCTTCTTCATGTTCACTTATTTAACAAGTTTATTGTGTGTTCTTGTTATGAGGCAGGCTCTGTGCAAGGTGCTGATCTAATTACAAAGAAAAATAGACCACGATCCCCATCCTTGAGAGAGTAATTTAGTCAAGTAGACAGATAGCAGGGCAAGTTAATTACAATTTGGTGTGATTTGGGCTATATGAGGGGTGAGTGCAAGAGCTGAGAAGAAAGATAAAGTGACTGTCTGGGGAAGAAAGGAAAAGTCTTCTCTTAAACAAATGGAGCGAGAACAAGTAGACAGTCAGATGCAGAACAGAACAAAACAGCTAATCTAGATGGACCACACTCTTCATGAAAATAATTCAAACTGGATGAAATACTTAAATGTAAAGTGTAAAACTATAAAATTGCTGGAAAGAAACCTAGATGACCTCTGAAATAGTGATGATGTTTTAGATACAACACCAAAGTCATGATCCCTGAAAGAAATAATATATAGCTAGACCTGATTAAAATTTTGCTTTGGAAATAGACGATCTCAAGAGAATGAGAAGACAACGCATAGACTAAGAGAAAATATTTTCAAAAGATATATCTGATAAAGAGCGTTATCCTAAGTAAACAAGGAAATCCTAACACTCAATATTAAAAAAACAGTTAAAAATGGCATGTGGTCACTGAAAATATATCTCTTCAAAGAAGATGGTAAATAACTATATGTAAAGATGCTGTACACTGTATGCAATCAGGGAAATGCAAATGAAAACAATAGTGAGGTACCATTACAAACATATTAGAATGGCCAAAACCTGGTACACTAATAACAATAATTGCTGGTGAGGATGTGGAGCAACATGAATTCTCACTCATTGCTGGTGACAATGCAAAATGGTATAGCCACTTTGGAAGATAATTGGGGATTTGTTATAAAACTAAACACACTCTTACTATATGATTCAGAAACTGTGTTCCTGAGTATTCACCCAAAAGAGATGAAAAATCTACGTCCACATAAAACCCTGCATGTGCTTGTTCACGGCAACTTTATGAATAATTGCTCAAACTTGGAAGCAACCAAGATGTCCTTCAGCAGGCCAATGGATAAACTGTGGCACCACCAGACAATGCAATAATATTCAGCACTAAAAGTAAGTGGGTTATACAGCTATGAAAAGACATCAGTTCAGTTCAGTTCAGTCACTCAGTCGTGTCCGTCTCTTCGCGACCTCATGGACTGCTAGAGGAATCTTAAATGGATATTGCTCAGTAAAACAAAACAATCTGGAAAGGCTGTATGCTGCCTGATTCCCAACTATATGAAATTCTGGAGAAGACAAAACTATGGAGACAACAGAAATGCTAATAAAAAGAAAAGTGGATGCTGGCAAGGGGCTGGAGTAAGGTAGAGAGAAACAGAGCACAGAGGATTTTTAGAACAGTGAAAATGCTCTGTATGTTCTTATAATGATGTATATACATCATCATGTATTTATTCAACCCATAGAATGTACAATACTAAGACTGAACCCTAAGGTAAACGGTGGACTTCGGATGATTATGAAGTGTCAATGTAGGTTTATCATTAGTGAAAAATGTACCATTCTGGTGAGTGATGCTGGTAATGAGGAAACTATGCATGTGTGAGGGTAGGGAGATATGAAAAATCTCTGTCTCACCCTTTTAATCTTGTAAATCTAAAATTGCTCTAAATATAGTCTTTAAAAAGTGGTATGTGATTTGATTCCTGAAAAATGAACAGAGAAGCGGGAAAACTGTGCAGGTGAAGGCACAGGTCATGGAAGTGGGGGAGTTATTCAAGACCCATTAGGGTGTTGGTTGTGACTGTGTTGGGAGAAACTGGTATCTAAAAAGGCTGTCAAAGAACAGAAAGGACGATACTTATGCACTCTAACATTTCCATCAGAGTCGCACTTATGTCCCTGTTCTTATCTTTCCCAACTAACTACAAGCCTTTTGATGAGTGGAACTATACCTTACTCATTTTGTAGCCGCTATATTTTGTATAATGTTTGGAGTGTATATGCATTGTGCACACATACACACACACCCATAACTCAGTCATTCAACCTGTAGCTGTCTTCTCAAAGTCACATTGTTTTCTCTTCACTGATACATGTGAATTTAGAAATTCTATAACCATATGCATTTCTATTGTATAAAAAATAAAGGGAATAAAAAATCACCTATAATCCCAGTATGATACTTGAAGACGCTTTTTACACACATGCAAGTATAATTTTGCTTTCAAACAAAATTATTTTGCTTTATTTTCCCTCTTTGACATGTTCCCATGTCACTATAACCAACATCACTGTGATTTTTTTAATAACTATCATCTCTATGGTTATACATATACATATATTCTGATGTTGGAAACTCATGTATCTACCCCAACTGCCAGCACTCCTGGCTACACCACCATCATCTTTCAACTGAACTGCTCTAACACCACCTTACTCTCATCACTGTTTGCCCATTCTCATGTAAAGTGATCTTAGGAAAACAGAAATCTGTTGAAAACTCTTTGAACTTAGAATGAAATCCAGACTCCCAGCATAAGGGCCTCTGTAATGGTGTGCTTCTTACCTCTCTCTCTGCTCTCATTTCAGCCATCCTGGTGTTCAGCCTCTGTGTTCCTTCACATACACACACACCCATGACTCAGTCATTCAACCTGTAGCTGTCTTCTCAAAGTCACATTGTTTTCTCTTCACTGATACATGTGAATTTAGAAATTCTATAATCATATGCATTTCTATTGTATAAAAAATAAAGGGAATAAAAAATCACCTATAATCCCAGTATGATACTTGAAGACGCTTTTTACACACATGCAAGTATAATTTTGCTTTCAAACAAAATTATTTTGCTTTATTTTTCCTCTTTGACATGTTCCCATGTCACTATAACCAACATCACTGTGATTTTTTAATAACTATCATCTCTATGGTTATACATATACATATATTCTGATGTTGGAAACTCATGTATCTACCCCAACTGCCAGCACTCCTGGCTACACCACCATCATCTTTCAACTGAACTGCTCTAACACCACCTTACTCTCATCACTGTTTGCCCATTCTCATGTAAAGTGATCTTAGAAAAACAGAAATCTGTTGAAAACTCTTTGAACTTAGAATGAAATCCAGACTCCCAGCATAAGGGCCTCTGTAATGGTGTGCTTCTTACCTCTCTCTCTGCTCTCATTTCAGCCATCCTGGTGTTCAGCCTCTATGTTCCTGCCACACAGGCTGTATATCAGTTTCTCAAACACACCAAGCTCTTTCCCATTCCAGAGCCCTCATAAGAGGCACCTCTCTGCCTGGAATGCCTCTTTGTCCCACTCTTCCTTCGGCTGACTTCTCATCTTCCAGTTCTTGGCGTTAATACCTTCTGAGAGGTTAATACCTCCCTGATTGTTCTGTGTAGCTCCTCTTCCACTATTTAATGACCAACTTAATGACAACTTGTAAATAGTTATTTAACTTGTTAGTTTATTATCTATTTTCTGACTCCTCCATTAGACGTCTACAAGCTTTGCAAGGGTAGGGATTCTGTCTGTTTTATTCATCAAGAAATATCCAGACTTAGTATAAGGTCTGGCATATGGCAGGCTCTCAAAATATAGAGTACACTGGAGATATTAAGGGAAGATGTCAGGGAATGGTTCTCAAATGTGGTATCAGTATCAGCAACATCAACATCATCTGAGAATTTCTTAGGAAAACAAATTCTCCAGCCTCAACTAGAATTATTGTTATCAGAAGCTCTGGTGTAGAGCTTCGTCACCTGTTTTTTTTAATAAGCCCTACAGGTGATTTTGATGTTTCCAGCTTAACAACCACTGCTGCAAGGTATCTGTTTAGAAAAAGAAACATATTTTGTTTGAAAGTTGCCACAGCTAAAATTTCTTAGAATGTGAAATCTGAACCTCTGTGTGTGCCTATGTGCTCATTTATGTCTGACTTTGTGACCCCGTGAACTATATCCCACCAGGCTCCTCTGTCCATGGGATTTCCCAGGAAAGAATACTGGAGTGGGTTGCCATTTCCTTCGCAATTTGAAACTTTAATATCACCAAATATCATCTTTCATTTATTGAGAAAAAAAATGCTGAAATATAATTTGTTAAAAATATTTTAACCTGACAATTAGTGAAATTTTGCTTATAATTTTGCTTTTAAGGTTATAAAATACACATAATTCTTATAAAATCAAGTAAAATTATGCAGCACATAATCTTCTCTGAAAAAATCCTCAAATGTAAAGCTACTTTCCTACTGATGGCTGAGTACTAACTCAGTTAAAATCAGGTATAATTATGGAAGAACATATTTCCTACTTTTCTCAAGATGGTTCATACAATGAATTGTTCTGAATAATGTATCAAACACTTGGTCTTTGAGGTGAATTTTTCCATTAGTGACTTTAGTTATTTTATTTAAGGGGAATCAGTTTTTTACATTTGGAGTATAATGGAACTTGTTCACAGAGCAACACAGTATCAGTGGAATTGCAAAGAAGATAGAAAATTAATCACTGAAGGTGGAACTTCAGATTGGATTCAAAACACTTGAATTACCTGACCTGCTATCACTGGATTAAGTGTGACTCTGAATACCATAGAATAAGACATATATCCATAGAAAGAATAAAGATTATGAAGCAATTGTAAGTATTCTTTGTAAAAGTTAAAAAGGAACCAAAAGGAAGAGAGAAACAAAATATTGATTGAATTTCTATAATGTAACAGGCACTATATTATACTAACTGCTGTTTTTTAAGACTATCATATTCTCTTTCCACCCATTTTTATTTGCCAAAATCAAAGGTTTTCTGGTTTTTCTAATTAAAACCAAAAGCCAAACCTGTCTAAGCAGATTATGATGGGGTAGACTATGGTTTTTCTACTGGGTTCTCAATGAAATAAACATTTGTTTTTTAACATATGAGCTTTAAATATAATCTTAGTGGGAATAATTGACAGAGAATACATTTGAGCATACTTTTCCTCCCCATTGATTTTTATATTTCATATACTATAAAATGAATCTTTTAAGTATTTATTTTTTAAAAACAAACACTTATTTACATATCAGTGATTATCTATTTTAGATGATCTAACCTTGAATGCATATTTAGAAGTTGAACCTCTTATCTCCAAAGGGAAGTAGCTGACATTTTTAAACAAAGAAATGAAAGCCTTCAGAATGGGACAAAAATAATTTTATCACCTTTAAATGCATGAGAAAATACAGTAGGCTGAAAAACATTTTGCTCCCTAGTTAGAAATAAAATTAATTTCATAATTGTGTCACTTTCTTAACATTTAATGTTACAAGACAGGTTTCTTTAAATTCAGATTTTTTCCTCAGACTACTTTGACTGATATTATTTACTAAAATATCTTGTATAAAAAATAATTTAAGAACACCTTAAAAAGATATACTTTTGTAAGTTATTATACTTTATAAATATTTTGAATGAAGAACAAATTTTAGAGTAGAACTTATGAGTACCTATTTCATTGAAACCAAAAATCAAATGCATTTAAAAATAGTCAGAACTTCAGAGAGGCAGCATCTGTTATGTGAGATAAACACTGATGCTTGAAGTATATCCATTTAGATCATATATTTCTTATTTTAAAAAATACATTTCTAGTATTTGAAAGAACAGATACACTCATCTACAATTCTGAAATCAATGTCTATAATTCTTAGTTGGCTTCTTACATATTTTTAAGGAAACAGAAAAGTAAAATAGAATTCCTAGATTGATATACTTATTTAAACATACCACAGTCAGAGTTCTGGGTTCAGCTGCATTTGGAATCCTTCATTGCTGACAATAGAGTTTCAAATGACAATCTTCCTTGAAGCACTCTTCAGCTTAACAACAGAAAGTTCTCCCTTCCACCGCCTGCTTTTTCCATTAGCTAGAGTGTTACATATTGAATGCTGCACAAAGCATTTGACTGGAGGGTTTTTAGACAACTCTTTAAATGCCTGAATCTGAATAATGATTAAAAGGGGAAAAAAGATAACACATCATCTCTTTATAAGAACTTCTGTATTTTTTATTACTTTATTTTAAGGGGGAGTGGTTATGGGGTGGATTAGGGGGCTGCCTTTCTTTGTGTGTCATTGCTTAACAGTATCTACGCATGATTCATCTAAGTGGCATTTAGTTATATAATGTCAGTGACATTTTGATGATTTTACTGTCAATTTTTAATGATCTATTGCATATTCTTAGGTTATTTGAATTAGTTGGCAGATTAACATAAAAGGTAGGAGGTATATTTCAGCCTGAATAATAGTGGTCTGACAAACAAAACCTTTTTTTATTGGTGACCTTTTTTTTTTTATAGGTAATGTTTTCTTGATACCCAAGTGGGGCTATATATTTTTTTCCAGTTCATGTGAATGGCCACATTTTCTTTTTCACTAGAGAAAGTGACAACAGAACCATTTGTAGTTTTTGAAACATCCTATATCTATTACTTGACATTGTATTATACCGGCTCTGGGATGAAAATGATGAAGTGATATTAACGTGAAAGCAACAGAAGTAATTGTTACCTAAAAAAATAAATCAATAAATAGAATTGAAAAAAATTGCCCCTCTGTGATAAACACTGACAGGATGAGATGCAACAGAAGGTTACATTTATTTCTGTCAAGAAAACCTCCACAGGATAGTTTGTAATTGAGGCTGACGAGACAGTGAACTAAGAATCAGCCACTTAATAGATATGGCCCTGAATTAATCAGCATGCTAATAATGGATTTTCCAGCTAATCCCACGTGACAGAATATTTTAACGTCACACAAGACTTTGAAACCTTTAAACAACAAATGGAAGATTACTGTAATCCCGATGTCTACACTGTCTGTGTCATCAAGGGGTTAATGAAATCATGCAGGTGTCCATGACTGGGATCCTCACCTGGAATCTTGAATTGCACCTTGCAAAGAAGTCAACGGTCACAAGACAATTTTTTAAATTCTACAATTTCAGAAGTTATTTAATAAACACAAGAGTACTTAATTTTGTTGCTATTTTCTTCCCTTTTCAAATAGTGATAGTGGCTCATAATGGTCATATTTTGAAGGTAGCATTTGGTGGCAGGAAGGAGTGTGATGTGAATGGAGGCAAAGGGCATGGGGCAGTGAAGGGCTCTGAGCAGCAGAAAAGGGGTAAGTATTTCACAGTTTATTAGAATTTGAGCATGCTGCTGCTGCTGCTGCTGTCGCTTCAGTCGTGTCTGACTCTGTGCACCCCATAGACGGCAACCCACCAGGCTCCCCCATTCCTGGGATTCTCCAGGCAAGAATACTGGAGTGGGTTGCCATTTCCTTCTCCAATGCATGAAAGTAAAAAGTGAAAGTAAAGTTATTCAGTCATGTCCGACTCTTAGCAACCCCATGGACTACAGCCTACCAGGCTCCTCCATCCATGGATTTTCCATGCAAGAGTACTGGAGTGGGGTGTCATTGCCTTCTGCGAGGATTTGAGCATAGGAACCTCAATTTTACACTTTCGTCTTAAGCAGAAAACATTGACGAAAGCACAATATCCACAGTCCCTAGTGAACATGAAAATTCCTGAGGGAGGTGAACATGTTCTCTCACCACTTGATGGACTTGTCTCATGGGTTCTACAGGCCCTTGTGCACACCTCCAGGACTCTGTTCAGCACAGCACAGTGCTTAGCAGTGAGGTGCCCTCCATAGACTTCCTGCCGACTGCTTACCTAGCTGTATGATAAAAGGATACTTAGCCATTCCCAATTTCCATTTCCTCACCTCTGAAAAGGGGGTAAAAATATATGCAAGTATAAATGGATGTAGGTCATCAACAAAATCTCTGAAGGATCCTTAATAGATGTTCAGTTCAGTTCAGTTCAGTCGCTCAGTCGTGTCCGACTCTTTGCAACCCCATGAATCGTAGCACGCCAGGCCTCCCTGTCCATCACCAACTCCCGGAGTTCACTCAGACTCATGTCCATCGAGTCTGTGATGCCATCCAGCCATCCATCCTCTGTTGTCCCCTTTTCCTCCTGCCCCCAATCCCTCCCAGCATCAGAGTCTTTTCCAATGAGTCAGGTCTTCCCATGAGGTGGCCAAAGTACTGGAGCTTCAGCTTTAGCATCATTCCTTCCAAAGAAATCCCAGGGTTGATCTCCTTCAGAATGGACTGGTTGGATCTCCTTGCAGTCCAGGGGACTCTCAAGAGTTTCCTCCAACACCACAGTTCAAAAGCATCAATTCTTCGGTGCTCAGCTTTCTTCACAGTCCAACTCTTATATCCATACATGACCACTGGAAAAACCATATCCTTTACTAGATGGACTTTAGTCAGCAAAGTAATGTCTCTGCTTTTGAATATGCTGTCTAGGTTGGTCATAACTTTCCTTCCAAAGAGTAAGCATCTTTTAATTTCATGGCTGCAGTCATCATCTGCAGTGATTTTGGAGCCCCCAAAACTAAAGTCTGATACTGTTTCCACTGTTTCCCCATCTGTTTCCCACGAAGTGATGGAACCAGATGCCATGATCTTCATTTTCTGCATGTTGAGCTTTAAGCCAACGTTTTCACTCTCCTCTTTCACTTTCATCAAGAGGCTTTTTAGCTCCTCTTCACTTTCTGCCATAAGGGTGGTGTCATCTGCATATCTGAGGTGACTGATATTTCTCCCGGCAATCTTGATTCCAGCTTGTGTTTCTTCCAGTCCAGCGTTTCTCATGATGTACTCTGCATATAAGTTAAATAAGCAGGGTGACAGTATACAACCTTGAGCTGTTGTAATTATTTAATGTTATTTTTATTAATGTTCCAATTCCCAATCCAGTGTTCCTTCTGCTCTACACACACAACCTGGAGAGCCTCAAGTTAGGAGATTAATGAAGTAGACTTGACTTCAACTGTGTTCAAATAGCATTAGTTTTTATCTGATTTCACTGGCTGCCCTCGCATCTCAGCAGGTAGAGAAAGAGTTTGATGTGAGCCTATCATTGACTGACTCAAGCGAAAAAATTATCTGCACTGTTTAACTGGGTGCCCACACATTAATTTATTAAATTTGCTTTCATGTCCCATAAACGTATATAAAATTCTGCAGACAAGTTATTGCAGCTTTCATTTTAAAGCTAAAGTCCTCCAGGGAGGATTAGGAGATCTCCCAAGATGAGCTAATACTCGTGGCGACAACTAGTAAGCTGGTGATTGAGGAAGCCTGTTCTGTGTCTAATTACAAAGACATTAGTTCCAGGAGAGAGCAAACATCTATGGCATTTTGTTTGTTTTCTTGTATCGCTTATGAAATAAGATGACTTCCTAAATAGGCACATTTTCCCCATATAGTCTTTAAGGGAACGAAAAGACAACAATCCCAACAAAGCCATCCCTCACCTAAATCTACTCTCATAATTAAATGTCTCTCGATCACCTAGCCTCCTGCTCTAGACATAGCTGTAGGGGCTTTTGTGAAGGAGTAGAGTTTTGTGGAGTTTATTTTTTTCCCTCATTTACAAGGGTAGTTCCCATACTGTGTAGCAGATGCATTTGAAAACTTTTAGATCACTGATTATTATGTAGCACCAAGGAGTATACACATCCTCCTCTGTGGCTACTTTTGCTAGAAATATTAAGTCTGTAACAAACTCCCTATAAATTTTTATTCTGTTGATACAAGAGTAAATTACAAACAGGTCAGTCCACTCCTGGGATGTAGAGGGTTAGTCACACAATATTAAAATACAGAACTACCTACTTCAGGGCAACATTTTAGGATTTTTGAAAGATATGATTAATATATTAGTATGTTTATTATAGTTAACTATTAAGCTGAAGTCAGAAAAGCATAGAGTACTGAAGATAAAGAGACATGCTACAGTCCAACTCTGCTCCTGCCTAGTTCAGAGACTGGGCAAAAAACTTACCTCTTTAAATCTTATTTTCTTCATTACTAAAATAAGACTACTACCACTTACTTTCATTATTATGAGAATTAGATTTTATATACATATATTTGTGTGTCTATATATATACATATAGAGAGCATTCTGAGAGAGCATATAAGAGAGAGAGCATTCTGTTTAATGACAGTTAACATATTGAAAAGTTGAAGTCCTGAATTGCTTTTATCTCACCAGTATAGCAAAGTGGAAAAGCAGTTGTAGGAAACAGAACCATCTTATTTTAAATTCTGCATCTGCCCATTTACTAGTTGCATGAGATTTTTTAAAATAGGAATTATAATAGTGTAATACTTAACAGCTTACATATAAGTGTAATAGTGTAATACTATAGTGTAATAGTGTAATACTTAACAGCTTACATATAAGAATATGTGAAATAAACTTCAAGTCATGTGAATTTGACCCATCAGTTTAATTTTTTGTACACAATGCTAATAGTTTTATTTATGAAAAAGAGCTATATTACTTTTATATAGATGGTATCAAACTGCATATATTATTTTTTAAAACCATTTTCTTATTACATAATTATACACTGTGATCATTTCACATCATCCTTAAATAACTGGGGACTTATTTTGTATCACCTTATTTAAAGGCATTACTACTTTTAATTTCATTTTTTACTCTTGAACATTTAAGTGCTTTATAGTCCCTCCCCCACAATTCCCTTACAAATTACAGTGTAAGAAACATCTTTAAACAATTATTTGGGCTAACATCTAATTACATTCTCTGAATAAGTCCCTAGAAGTGGGTCAAGTGAAAAATTATTTTAAGGTTTTTAATCCTTATTGTCAAATTACTTTCCAGAAAATTTGGATCAACATACATATCTACCAACAAAAAATAAAAGTGACAGTTTATAGTATCAATTCTGGGTTTTATTTTTTAAATTATAATTTGGTTTAAAAAATTGCTTAATTTTGTATTTCTGCAATTACTAGTTCTGCTAATCACTTTACATGTTAAAACTGTATTGTTTTTCAATGATTTTTTTTACTTGTGCATTAATCAATTATATTACTATGATGTCTTTGTAGACTAAGAATATGAACCAACCTTTGGTGTATTCTAGTATACTTTATATGTAGAATCTTAAGTTTATCGCTTTCTTCTTACGCTATTGTAATTTTGATACTAGTAAGTATCTAATCAACTCCATCAAGATTTCCATGATTAATTTTGTTGCTTGTGTAGAAAATCCCTTTAGAGAAGCCATTTTTCCAGTCTGTGATTAGAAAAAAAAAAAAAAGCTTGTCATTTTTACACATACAATTTTGAATTGGTTAACTATTTAGTTCTTCAATTCATTTTGGTGTAAGATGTGAGGTAGGCGTCTGAAAACATTTTGCGTGCATACTAAGTTGTGTCTGATTCTATGCCACCCTACAGACTGTAGCCCACCAGGTTCCTCTGTCCATGGGATTCTCCAGGCAAGACTATTGGATCGGTTGCCATGCCCTTCTCCAGCGGATCTTCCCGACCCAGGGATCAAACCCACGTCTCTTATGTCTCCTGTGTTGGCAGAAGGGGTCTTTACCACTAGCGCCACCTGGGAAGCCTGAAAACATTTTAACCTCTTCCAAATTACTGATCAGTTACTGTGAGAACATTTGCACATTTTTTAAAAGATTGATGTCTTTACAATTTAAAATGCTACGTTTATCGCAATACATACACGAACACATGAACACATTTGGGTTCAAGCAACTCATAGATAATGTGGAGAGGTTCTAGAAAATCTTATGATAAATCTTAGGGAAAATATACACTGGCAATTAGCAAGTATAGAACACACCCTCATCATTTTCTGATGAGGGCTTCTGAGGGTCAATGTAAGTGATTAAATAGCACAATGGAGGGACATGCCTTCTATGGCCACAGGGAAGATAACACTCTCCTCAGTATCAGAGTCTGCAGACAAGATCAGGTATTTGTTAGACTGATTAAAAAGGAGTCTTTTTAAAACCAGGGAAGAAGATAATTTTAAAATACCAGCAAAAACATTAAGAAACCAAAATGATTTCCTGCATGTCCCATGGTTTACATAATAATTAAATATTTAGGGTACAGTTTCCCACAATGAAATTATTAAATATAAACATGGGAAATATTAGCATTTTCTTTAGGAACTATCTCATAAATGCAAATAATTAGTATTTAATTTCATGTATACTCATTAGCTGAAGCAGCCACAGTGGGTCAAGTTTAGTCATTTACCTTATATTTTAAATTAATATTATTTTACAACTACTGGGGCATAGTGTGCAAATTCAGAACAGTAACACCTATACATTATTTGAAGACAAAGAACCATTGAATTGAATTAAATAACTGTCAATGTCCACAGGAAAGGTACACTGTAGAAGACCATAGAGACCATCTTTGCTTCTCCAGCCTTAACAGAAAATTATTTGTTACCAATTTAGTTAAAGATGAACACCATCTGCCAATGCCAGTAGACACAGTCAAATTGAATGGCCTTGTGATTCAAATTTAATGAACTGCTAAAATATTCATATCAAGATTTTCCTGATCTATAACCCCTTTTCCATCTAATATGATCCATAAAGTTTCTTAAGAGGGGGAGTCACTATAATTTGAAATACAGATTTATATTCTCAGACATTATTAGCAACTCCTTTTGTTATTTTTGGCATCCTGAGGGACAGTAGCAGCAATAAACTCTTCATTAATGCCTAGTACACAAGCCACTGATTCTGCTTCACAGCTTCATTCCTTTTAACCTAGATTAATCCCAGACATTCTCTGTAAACTGTTTACATCTAGAAGTCTCAGCTGGTATGAAGTACATGATTCCTTGATGGAGAAAGGGATTTTGTTTCTCAGAACCATCCAGTTAGTTATAGGACCTTATCATCATGTGTTATTCATAGTTCTCTCTATACTAATGAGACAGAGATAGGAAATGTTTACTGAAATCATCTTAAAAAGAATCCCTCTCTCCTCTAAAACTTTGCTTGCAGTCTGCCCAGGTGCTCCAGTCTACAAATCCATAGAATTGCTACTTTTCCCAGATTACATTATTAGTTTTCTCCCTCAATTTTCTTGTCTACACATGTGTGACAGAGTCTTTTTGTCAGGAAATAAACTTGCCTTTAAAAAAGCTAGTTCTTCACCAATTCCAATGGGTGTTTGGACATTGCTAACAATACACATATGGTTTAATGGAAGGTAATCTTGGAATTCTGCACTGATTCAAAGGTATAAAAAAACTACTTTTNCATGTTCTGCCTGCTGAATCTTGGGGAAATAGCTTCCATTCAGTTTTTTACACTTTGTGAATAGAGGACTTTCTCTTAATTGTCACAAATGTCCTGGGCTCAAATTGCAAAGGGCTGCAGTCTTAATATTTCAGGACTGAGGAGTGAGAGCAGGACTGTGGCCAAGTTCCCTGGCCTTGGAACAGCCTTCCTTGGAAGGAGATTCGTGCCGGTGGTGGCACTATAACACAGCTCCTGGCACGAGAGGCATCACCTTTGTCTGGCTAAACTGTTCACTGAGGATGGCAGGAGGCCATGGGGAAGGAGCAGAGATGAGGGTCCAGAACTCCTGAGTCGTGGGGGCCCATCACAGCAGCTGCTTTGCACTTACCTGAGGCGGGAGGGGGTCCTGCCATGTTCGAGTTTGTGTGCTGTGTGCTCAGTCTCAGTTGCATCTGACTCTTTGTGACCTCATGGACTGTAGCCTGCCAGGCTCCTCTGCCCAGGGGATTTTCCAGGCAAGAATACTGGAGTGGGTTGCCATTTCCTTCTCCAGGGGTTTGAGTTTGTGGGTGACTGTAAACCTACAGGCCCTTCTGGGAGTTGTTTCACCCTGCACAGAGCTAGCATTCCCCATATTTTCTGGGGAATATGCCTGTTAAGATTTGTAAAAACCACACTGGTTTAATAATAGGAATGGAAGTGGGACAAGGCACTCATATTTGTAGACCATTCGCTGTGACTCTGCTAGGAGTTGTATGGGCAACCATCTCATTTATTTCTTTCATGGCTCCGAGGGGTGGATATTCTTGTTACTTTGCAGATGAGGAAACTGAGGCTCTGACCGTGTCAGCAGTCTACTCAGGGTCACTTGCAAGATGGTGTGGCAGTTTTGGAGGCCCTTCTCCTGTGCTTTTAACTCAAGGGCTTTTTTGATTGGTTGTGTGAATCAAGCTGGCACATGTTTTTGTTTGTTAGCATTTGCCACATGGTTAGTGCGGCGCTGGGCATGGTGGGTCGAGTTGGGTGGGGGACACGTGTGTCAGGTTCTGGTATGCATTGGGGGTGGCTGGGCGGACATGAGGGAGGCCCAGGCTTGACTGAGAGTCCGAGGACTGCACTGAATCCCAGTTCTGTGGCTCAGTACTCAGCTTCTTGACTCCAGCATCTTCATCTGCACGTGACGGCTGCCTCGCTCTCCTCTGTCACTTGTTCTAGGAGCTTTTCAGCAAAAGGTTATGTGTGTCAGCTCATGCTTGTGCTGGTCCCTTCTGAGCTGTTCGTTATTCTGCAGGTCGTTACCAGGAACCTGCTCAGCATCAGATGCCAAGTGAGGTCCTGGGGGAGGGGAGACCAAAAAGGCCCCACCCCACTCTCCTGGAACACACTGGAATCCAATGCTCAGAGGGTAATTGCAGGTGTGTTGAGAGCGGTGTCCTTGATTCCCCAAACTGAACACAGGTCCCTGGAAGCTCCAGAGACTCAACCTCCAGGCCTGCTACCATTTCAGGGTGTGTTTCTAATAAACAGTTTGAGGCTTTTTAGACTCCCCCTCCCAACTCTGACAAGCAAAGTGTGACCTTGATCCAATACTTTTAGCTCTGATTCTCCCCCGCCTCATCTTTTTGGCCCTTGACCAGTGGAACCCTCTATCCTGAACCTGAAGTCAGAGAGTCAGAGAGTCTGGTTAAGAATCACTTTGCTGAGGGCAGTTAGTGATAGTTTTGTGTGATGAAATTATGGTAAGAGAAAATGATTTTGCCTCCCTTAAGGGGTGGCTTGATACAGGTACTGCTCCTTTCCTGGTGGCTCAGTGGTAGAAAATCCACCTGCCAGTACAGGAGGCACGGGCCTGATCCCTGGGCTGGAAAGATCCCCTGAAGAAGGAAACGGCAACCCACTCCAGTATTCTTGCCTGGAAAATTGCATGGACAGAGCAGTCCGGTGGGCTACAGTCCATGGCGTTGCAAAGAGTCCGACACGACTGAGCACCTAAACAACAACGCACATGATGTGATAGAAGCACTCACCTCTGTGTGGGACCATTTCTTAAGCAGATGCAATAACATCTTAGGACGGCATTTATAGTTTTCTTAGGGGCCACAGTGGGAATGTTTATTGTGAGCTTTCGGACTGGGTGGGTGGTGCACTGTCTAGGCACTGAGGTGGGAGTGATGGGTTAGATTTAGAGGAGAAGAATGTAAGAGCATGTATAACTGCTCACTGAGAATTTTCTCATGTGCTTTGTCTTCCCAGATGATAAAATATTCTCCACATAGCTTGTGTCGTACTTATAGGCTGGACTCAAGGGAAGATGGGAGGCAGATGTTCTGTGTCTCTGGGTCTAAGGGGAGTCTTGTCTGAATCCCATAGGAAGGTTTACTTACGGGGCCAAGGGCATTGGGGATTCGATCTTGGTGTGAGTTTGGCTTTGACTCTTGGCTATTTTTTCATGCCACCAATGTGCGATGGCTTTCACGGGCCGACATTCTCCTGGAAGTGGCTTGGATAGCTGAATCCTTTGGTTAATTGAGAGTATTGCATTTTTCCATGAGTGACTGATGGATTCTGGAGTAGAGCCCTTATATACTGAATACAGTGGAATCTTAAATTTTTTTAAGGTTTTTATTTGGAAATAAGTATAGACAGGAAGGAAATTGTAAAAATAGTGCAGAGTGATCCTGTGTACCCTTCTCCAACTTCCCCCAATGATAGCATCTTTTAGAACTACAGTACAAGATTTCTCTACCTTGGAAATATTGACATTTGGGGGTTGACGTGTGTGTGTGTGTGTGTGTGTGTGTGTGTGTATGTGTTTATTTATGGGGAAAGCTGTCTTGTGCATGGTAGGATGTTTAGCAGCATGCCTGGCCTTGACCCACAAGGTGCTAATCGCACCCTCCGAGTTGTGACAACTAAAAATATCTCTAGACATTGTCACATGTCACCAGTGGGCTGAGAATCACTGCTATATACAGTATCAAAACAGGAAAATGACATTGGTACCATACTTTTAACTTTCAGATGATGTGCTAAGTCGCTTCAGTCGTGTTCCACTCTGTGTGACCCTAAGGACTGCAGCCCGCCAGGCTCCTCAGTCCGTGCCTTGGTCTCCAGGCAAGAGTACTGGAGTGGGTTGCCATTTCCTTCTCCAGGGGACCTTTCCCACCCAGGGATTGAACCTGTGTCTCTTACGTCTGACTTGCATTGGCAGGCGGGTTCTTTACCACTAACGTCATTTGACACTCTCCAGTTTTCATGTGCACTCTTGTGTGTGTGCAGGGGTGTGTGTGTGTGTGTGTGTGTGTGTGTAGTTCTGCACTGTTTCACTATAGATTCACGGAACAACCACCCCCATCAGGATACAGGACTGTGGAATTTTTGTCTGTGATTGAGTAGGACTCAATCTCATACAGTTTCTGAGGCCCTTGTTGTGAACATCAGCAAATCCCAGAATTTTAGATCTTCAAGGAACCTACGTGTTCATTGTAAGCAAATTCTTATTCATTGCAAGATTCTGCCAGCAGGCTACTTGGTGTTAAAAAGTGGTTGAAGAAGACTATTTAGATGATACTAACTAAAGCACTTCATGAAGTGGGCAGGCAGTCTCCTTGTGGGGAATGGCAAAATGGGGCAGAAGGCAGGAAGTTTTTATAGAACAAAGAGCAGGGAGAAGAAAATAGAAAATATCTGGTTGGCTGGGGTGACACAGTCAACTTGTTTGGGGTAAGAAGACCCAGAGTTGACCTGGCATTTGGGAATTAACTGAATACTTCTGGTCAGGAAGGGATTGTTAGTGCCAAGAAGTTTATGTAAGTTTAAATTTGGTAATGTGGCACCGTGGGCAAAAGCAGCTCCATCTTGGGCTTCTACATTTGTCTAGGTGCCTATGTTTCCACTGATGGGTGTTCACCACCTTGAAAGGCTGCCTGTTCATTGGATAAATAGTACTGATTGCTAGAATGTTCTTCCTCACAAGGACCTGGCAAGCTGCTTTTCTCTAATTCCATTTATTCAACTGTCTCTCGCCAAATTCAATATTTTCTAGACCCCTGCAGTTGGAGGTCCAAAGACTGAGTCTCTGGGCCCTGTTTTCATCATCCCAGGGTGAAGAGTGAGATGAGGGACCACAGCCTGGACTCGCGAGTGGATGTGGGGTGTGCTTTCCATGTCATCTCCAAATTGATGGCTTTGGTTTGGAACCATACTCCTCTTAGAGGGGAAAAAAAAGGCATCAGAGAAGTAAACCATAGTTACATAACCGACTCGCCTTGCTCCCCGCCCCAAGAGGTAGTGAAAAACAGACAAGTTCATAAACAAGACTCAGTAGGCGATTTGAAGATGTTTTATTCTCCCTCTTCCGTTGGGCTGGAAGTAGCCTTGAACTTTTGGATTCCTACGTGTTGGTTGCTTCCTTCACGGGCTGGGGAGCATGCACGTCTGTTGGAATCCACGCTCGCCTGCATCGCACCCATGGCTCTGACCCTCTGTCTTGAGCCCATGGAATTTGCAGAGTGGGCAGCGAGCCACGTTTGTTTGTGTGTCTGTGCCCAGAATTGGCGAGTTTGTGCTTTGTCCTGTGTTCTACTCCGGCCTGGGAAGGGGAGGGGCTGGCGATGATCCGAGAGTTGTTATATGAGCATATTTGGTTGTAAACAAAGGCCTTTCTGTTATGCACTGCCAGCTAGTTGCTGGAAAGAGCTTCGCTTTTAAGCTTTTGCTTCAGCACCCTTCGGGGCTCTTGCACGCTTCGCCCTTTGGTTGGAAATGTCTTCTCTTGGGCCAAGCTGGAGTGTGAGGATTAGGAGCATGTGTTTGTAAATGTTTCCCTGCATACTTTAAAAGCAATCACAAGGCTGTCGACACACCTAAACAAATAACAAGAAATCTTTGTGTCATGGTATTATATGCTCTCTGAGTTAAATCCAATTTTTTTTTTTTTGTCCAGATCAACATCCTAGATAATTCCTAGGGAAAGGACTTTTTATAGAAAAGGTCTTCTCATGTACATCAGCAAGCAGCTTTCCTAAGACACCACCTCTGTTTCCAACATGCTTTCCAAAGTCAGCTCTTCGTGCTGGCAGACCTCCCCCCCGTGCCTGTGGTTGTAGAAACCCAAGCTTGTGTGTGGGTGATGAAGGGGCAGACACCTCTGTGTTTGGAGAAGCTGGGCTGGAGGCCTAGCTTCTGAAGAGAGCTGTCGTGTGTCCTGTGTGCCCTGAGCATCCCCGACTCCGGGTCTCACGGAGGATAGTGCCTTAGGTCTCATGGCAATAGCAGCCTGGGCCCTGGAATCTGGATTTCTTTTTCTTTTTTGGCCCTGCTTCACGGCATGCAGGATCTTAAGTTCCTCAATCAGGGATTGAACTCTTGCCCGCTGCAGTGGAAGCACAGAGCCTTAACCACTGGACGCCCCTGGGAACCTGGAATTCTGAGGTGGGGGTCTTCTCTGGATGTGTCCGACGTGGTCAGGGAGCCTGAGTTCTCAGGCTTGGCGTCTCCAGCAGTGGCTCTGCCCTCTCTGGCCTTCTGAGGTTCCTCTGGCTTCCCTGGGATCATGAAACCCATAAAATCAGGGTGCCTTGGAATGGCCATGGGAAGGGCTTGTGTCCGTAACTGACTGGCATCCCATTGGCTACTGATGTAGGCATCATAGGAATGTCAGAGCCACACAGGACACCTTCAGGTGTTAATTCAAGGCTCTACATCAGACTTTTATGCAATACTTGGTTCATGAGAGGCACGTGTAAAGGTTTGGCAGGTTTGTTCGGGATTCAGAGAGATTCAGAATCTGGCTGTGCCACCGTGGGCACAGGTGACATCTTCACGTCTTGAATTCATCACTGTGACAGGGGAGTAATAACAAGAAGCTTCCAAGGTGGTGTGAGGTTAGAAGGTCAAGGCACAGCCTCCCAGTCTCTCGAGGGATGGGTGAGAGGCAGCTTCGACCCAAGGTCTGCAGGTCCCGCAGCTACATTGAGTCCTGATGGCTTCCTGCCAGCATTGCAGCTCAGGTTGTTGGCATCTCCTTCTCCGAGTCTCACTGTCTTCCTTTCTTCATTTGTGCTTCATGAAATAATCGCCTCCCCTGGTCACTGCGGCAGCACAAAGCCTTGTCCCAGGCTGGTTCCAGCCAGAACCCAAACTGAGACTGCAGATACCTGCAGGGTCCCTGGCAGGGCCTGGCACATCCTACCTTGCTGCTGTTCTGGGGGTGTTTCTTTAAAAGGCTGAGGGCTTCTTCTTTGGTTGTAAGTCAGCAAGGTAGCTGCCGCTGCCCAAAGGCTGGGAGGGGCTGTCCCTTCTGCCCCAGGGACCCTGGTGGAGAGCAAGTCCTCTGAACAAAAGGCTGGCCCACAGGGGGCCAGGGGCTGACTGGAAGGTTTCCCAGGGAAGACGAGGCTGAGTGGGGGTTGGGGGGATGGGTGGGAAGAAGCGCTTGTGAGGGATTGATTGGCTGGTTGGTTGATTGATCTATAGACTTTGGTCCAGTTCAGTTCAGTTCAGTTCATTTCAGTCGCTCAGTTGTGTCCGACTCTTTGCGACCCCATGAATCGCAGCAAATTTGGAAAACTCAGAAGTGGCCACAGGACTGGAAAAGATCAGTTTTCATTCCAGTCCCAAAGAAAGGCAATGCCAAAGAATGCTCAAACTACCACACAATTGCGCTCATCTCACATGCTAGTAAAGTAATGCTCAAAATTCTCCAAGCCAGGCTCCAGCAATACGTGAACCGTGAACTCCCTAATGTTCAAGCTGGTTTTAGAAAAGGCAGAGGAACCAAGATCAAATTGCCAACATCTGCTGGATCATGGAAAAAGCAAGAGAGTTCCATAAAAACATCGATTTCTGCTTTATTGACTATGCCAAAGCCTTTGACTGTGTGGATCACAACAAACTGTGGAAAATTCTGAAAGAGATGGCAATACCAGACCACCTGACCTGCCTCTTGAGAAATCTGTATGCAGGTCAGGAAGCAACAGTTAGAACTGGACATGGAACAACAGACTGGTTCCAAATAGGAAAAGGAGTATGTCAAGGCTGTCTATTGTCACCCTGCTTATTTAACTGATGTGCAGAGTACATCATGAGAAACGCTGGACTGGAAGAAACACAAGCTGGAATCAAGATTGCCGGGAGAAGTATCAATAACCTCAGATATGCAGATGACACCACCCTTATGGCAGAAAGTGAAGAGGAACTAAAGAGCCTCTTGATGCAAGTGAAAGAGGAGAGTGAAAAAGTTGGCTTAAAGCTCAACATTCAGAAAACGAAGATCATGGCATCTGGTCCCATCACTTCATGGGAAATAGATGGGGAAACAGTGTAAACAGTGTCAGACTATTTTGGGGGGCTCCAAAATCACTGCAGATGGTGATTGCAGCCATGAAATTAAAAGACGCTTACTCCTTGGAAGAAAAGTTATGAGCAACCTAGATAGCATATTCAAAAGCAGAGACATTGCTTTGCCAGCAAAGGTCTGTCTAGTCAAGGCTATGGTTTTTCCAGTAGTCATGTATGGATGTGAGAGTTGGACTGTGAAGAAGGCTGAGCGCCAAAGAATTGATGCTTTTGAACTGTGGTGTTGGAGAAGACTCTTGAGAGTCCCTTGGACTTCAAGGAGATCCAACCAGTCCATTCTGAAGGAGATCCACCCTGGGATTTCTTTGGAAGGAATGATGCTAAAGCTGAAGCTCCAGTACTTTGGCCACCTCATGCGAAGAGTTGACTCATTGGAAAAGACCCTGATGCTGGGAGGGATTGGGGGCAGGAGAAGAAGGGGACGACCGAGGATGAGATGGCTGATGGCATCACGGACTCGATGGACGCGAGTCTGAGTGAACTCCGGGAGTTGGTGATGGACAGGGAGGCCTGGCGTGCTCCAGTCCTGATTAAAAAAAAAAAAAAGCTTAAGAAATTACATCCGATGCCTCCATCTCCAGCTCAGACCTTTCAGGTCGCTAGTTAACCGAAGCAAACACATCCTTCCTGCACTCAACCTTTTGGTCCCCAGGCTTTGACCTGATACCTGGGAAACCTGTTCCCACCAGGACCTTGGCTGTCTCAGGTTTGGGATCTGGAAGAGGGCACAGGGCAGTCTCTGCCCCGTGTCATGACCCTTTTCCTGCTAACACACACAGGGAGCTCCAGTTTCCAGCTGCTTAGTTTGGGTTTTTCATGTCCTCCTGCAAGATCCTCCTTGGTCCTGTGGTATTTGAGAAAGTGAAATTATTGTCTGTCACAGTGCAGCGAGGCGGCCTCTCTGGGGCGCTTCGAGAACCCTCAGTGGCTTGGGGCCAAGGTCCTTCCTCCCTGGCGGGGTCCTTCCTGAGAGCTAGTGAGGGGCTCAGGGGCTCAGGAGCTCAGGGCTGCACGTCGTTCAGGAGAGAGAGAAAGTGCTGATGCTCCCGGGCTGGAATTTCCTGGGGAGAATGCAAATATGCAGCAAAGAATTTTTTCAGTTTCTGGGGCTGCTACTGTAAGCTCCTTGTATATCGAGAGGGGGGAAAAGAGCTTCCTATCAACCAAAAAGCTTGGTATTTATCACCATGGACCAGAATAGAATATGGGGCCCCCACTGGCAATTCCGTTTGCTACTTTTAAGGAATTCGGTTTTGTCACGCAGCCCAGATGGAGACGTTGATTTGGCTCTGGCTCCTCCTCTGAGCACTATTTCCACTTCTCTCCTTTCATCTCTATAGACCATATGCTGCCTTTCTCGCTGCAAGAGAAGAATAGATTGGGAAGGGGCTAGGCCTGGCATAGGGCCCCCGCTCTGCCGCCTTCTGGCTCTCTCAGTGACCTTGGGAGGGCCTCTTCCCCTTTGGCCTCTGTGTTCCTATCTGGAGGGTAATGTTCATAGCAAGCTTCCTGCCCTCGATGGGTATCTGCCAAGATGGAACCTTTCAATCGACGAGAAGCTACATGCGCGTCCAGTTGCTCAGGTGTGTCCAGCTGCTTGTGACCCCAGGGACTGTGGCCCACCAGGTTCCTCTGCCCATGGGATTATCCTGGGATGAATAGCAGAGTAGGTTGCCCTTACCTCCTCCAGGGCATCTTCCTGATCTCTCCTGCATCAGCAGGCGGATTCTTTACCGCTGAGCCACAGAGGAAGCCCTCATCTATGAGAGGATGCCTTGTAAATTGTGACTCATGGGCCACATGTCGGCTGTTACTTGCCCAGCCGCTGGGATGGTGCTCTGTGACCGTGGGAACTCGAGACTCAAATGAACAATGAGAAGAGGGAGGTTCTCTTTTATTCACTGGCCCCTGCTTGTCAGGCACTGCCCTCGGTGCTTGGATATATGGCGTCTGTGTGTGCCCCATGACTTCCACTGAGGCAGGTAGCATGTGTCTTTTTTCACTGATGAGGGGATGGAGCACAGGAGGGGAGAGGTGGGTTCCCCGAGGACGCACGTGGTCGGGGGCTGGAATCGCAGCTGCAGGTAACCATCCCAGAAGTAGATCTTCCTGGAGAAGGTGGCAGGGTCCCTGCCTGTTTCTGCCTCTTTGCCACTCCCTGTGGGGACTCTGTTTCCCACATGTTGATCTCAGGGGTAACAGGACCTCTGCCCCACATCTGGGCCATTCTTGGCTTCCCAGAGCTGAGTGCAGGGTGAGGGTCCAGCCCAGGGGAGTGAGGCTGAGTGTGTCTGCAGGACCGTGTTCTCTGACTCCATCTCCCGGGTTGCCTGCTGTGGCCCCAGAGAGGGTGACTTGGCAGAGGGAGGGCCTGCGATGAATGTCCAGCTTCTGGGAAGTGTTGGATGGAATGTTGTTCCCCAGAACCTTGGCTTTTTCCTCTTACATTGTGTCAAACTCCCCCACCGCCACACCCCCCCCCCCACC
>SJXQ01012564.1:32322-151311 GCA_006408695.1 Aepyceros melampus
TCCGCCGGGCCTCGGACTTACAATGGGTGGGTGGTTATTCTGCCCTCAGAGTGAAAGCTTTCCCTGCACCAGTTACCAACCCCCCCCCCCCCCACCGCCGCCCGCGCCACTGCCATCTTATCTTTCTGCTAAATCAGACTCTTCCTTCTCAAAAGTTATGGCGCCCAATTTTCTAAACAATCAAGATTTTTACCGACTCACCATCAGGCTCTTTCAGAAGAAATCATCTTTGGAGATAGATCACTGGCCGTGACATCCCTCCCCACAAGAATGGGACAGGTGCCAAGTGACCTCAGGCTGATGTCATCAGCTGTACTCGGGTTGGCAGCCTTCCTCCTCTGGCCTTTCTGAATGTTTTGGTTTTTTGATTTCCCTGACTCAAGAAGGACTCTTAATTTTGGGATTTTTTTTTTTTAGCTTATATTACAAATGAAAGATACTCCCAGCAGTATCACCCAAGAATATGATGGAGAGAAAATTGCCCTTGGCCAGGCACGATGCACCCTTGATTTTTTTGATGATGTTTTCTTGATAAATCTCTCTCTTTTTTTTTTTTGTGAGTCTAGAATTTAATCTGAAATGACTTCATTAATTGGCACAATCCACTTGATGCTTTTGGTATTTCAGCTTGTTTCTTAAAGTCCAAACTAAGTATCTTTCTTCATAGACCTTCCCCTCCCCTTATTTTTGCCTTGTTGGTCATTCACTGACTCATAATCATTCATGATCATTTGTTCATCACAGGCTTAACCAGACTCTGGAGGGAGAGCATGAGCAAAATCAGACGCAGGTCCTGCCCCCATGCACAGAGCAACATGTGTTGCCTGTGTGTGATGATGTCATCCCAGAGCGGGGAGCAGGGCTGTAGTGGGGGCTGCTGACCCCTCCCTCCCCCAGGTCCTCTTTCCCACCCAGGCATTGCCCCTCCCACAGCTGCTGGGGCTTGGCTGTGATGACTCACAGCTGCTCCCTTCTCTGGAGCTTGACCCTTGGAAGGTGACATCTCCCACCCCCTGTAGATCAGTCTGTAGCCAAAGACCAACCAGCATAGGAAAGGTGGGCCCTTATCTCACGGTGGGGCCAACACTCTGTGCAGTGTCAGCTCCAGAGCTCCCCATGGCGTCAGGCTGAGTCAGATTCTCACTGGGAGCCCAGCCTAGCATAGCTCCTTCCTCTACCTCATCTTCCTTCCTCCCACGTTTTCTCCTTAGACCCCTCCCTCAGTACATTACATGCACAGAACCCCTGCCTCAGGCTCCGCATAGAAGCAGCTCGACCAGAGACAAGTGCTATCAGAACCCATCAAAGGAGGCAGTGATTTAGGTCGGCAGTTCAGGAAAGCCATCTTCAGGGGGCATGGTTGAGCTGGGATTTGCAAGATCAGAGGAAGTGAAATAGGTGGAGAGTGAATGGAAGGATGCTGCAGAGGAGAAACAACATGTACTGAGTTCTGGTGGACAGAAAATATGACTGAAGGCTGAAAAGAAGCTGGTGTTTGTGAGCAGAGAGAGAGCCCCTCCAGGTACTCAGCTGGGGCCTTGGAGAGAAGTAGGTGGGAGGATCCCAGCAGGGTAGGAAATCCAGCTCCAGGCTCAGAGGCCTGGAGTTCCAGCTCCGTTTTATCCATTTTATCAGTTAAACGTAGTGTTACTCTTGGAGTGCCAGGGAGGGCAAAAGTACGCCCACAGGACGATTTGCAGCCTCAGAATAGCAGCCCCCTGCGATGTGCCTTGTTTGTTACCGTGCTTATATCCTTGGGCAGTCACCATAACACACTCCTTTCCTGTAACCACCAGTCTCTCAGAGTTCAAGGTGCCATCACTAGGGTCTAGGGAGGCAGAAGGTGGAGATGGTTGCTTTGCAGGAGAAGATGGTTGAGTCTCACCATCCTGGGATGACTCTGACATATGGGGAAGTAAAGGCATCTCTCTTGCTCTCTCTCTCTTTTTTTTTTTAAGGTAAAAATATCAACAAAAAAGGCGTGAGAGCCAAGAGCTCTGAGAAGGCTGCCAGTGATGATCAGGGCACCCCCCTGGCCCGTGACGCTGTTCGAGAGGGTGAGTGAGGTCCTTGATGTGCCTTCTGCCCCAGCTCAGCCTCTGGCCCTGGGAGGACACGGGCCCGGACACAGTAGCCGAGTTCTGAGTGGAGGGGGCTGGGCCTGGGGTCTTTGCCTTTCTGAACCATCCGTGGGTGAGGAATGAAGATATGCACATCCCTTCTCTTCTGCGTGTACAGTAACTACACAGTCATTGAGTAACTCAAGCTCATCAGCTTGACTGAGGTCATTTCTGAATTTCCTGGAGCTCCCGGTTGCCTTCCCTGCCCTTCCCTCACCCCCTCCCCCTCGAAGACAACCTCATTTCCTTTCCTGTGGGGCCTCATAGCTGCCCACAGCCTTGTGTGTACATTTCTTATCGCCCAACAAAACCCAGAGCCTCCAGGGTCAGAGGCCAAGTCTTTGACTCCCAAAGCACGTGATGCTAGGCCTGTGTTTTACAGTCATGTAAAAATATTAGTCCTTCAGTTACTTACTGTAGGATAGTCAAAGCCATTAGTTCTAGATTCACGGGCAAGCTCTGGCTAGTAGTATTATTATTAACTATTACGATTACCATTGTTGTTAAATTGTGGTATTTCCGAAGACATTTCTGCTGACATTAGTAATACTGAACATGTATTAAGCACTTAAGCTCTCAGTAATTGCTGTGGACTGGGCCTCTTACTTACATCTCTTGATGCCCCTCTGAGTATTATGGAAAGTCTTCTTATTATCATTATTATTACCATCATCATATCACAGATGAGGAAAATGAGACTCAGTAATATGAGTCATTTGCCTACCGTTGTGCAGCCTTCAGTTTGTAAAACAAGGATTTGAACTCCAGATTTTCTGATTCTAGGCGTTCTGCTTAGCAGCACAGCTGCTTGACATATATAGAGCATTTCACAAATTTACATTTATAGAGGCAGGATCTGATTTCAGCTGCCATGTGAGCCCATAAGCTGTGTAACAGAGTTGATTGTCACAAAGGGAATTGTATGTTCGTTCCCCTAGGCACATTGTGATGATCTGGGGTTGGGTTTCTAACCAAGAATTTGCCATCAAAGAAATCATAGATAGGACTAACAGCACATCCTAAAATAAAAACAGCAGTTCCGCAGCAGTGAACTTCTGCAACCCTTAACATATGGGGATTCTATTCTGCTGTGAAGTGGGCGGGCGAGCCCAGGGCTCATCGCCCTTGGGAGGACCCAGCATGGCAGGAGGGTGAGTGGACGACTCAGGAGTGCTGGGGCTGTGTTTCTGCGGGTTTGCCCTGAGAGTGGAGTCCTTTGGGGGTTTCCACTCAGTGGGTGGTAATGAGACTCCCACGTTGGGTGGGCCTCGGCATGACTTTTTGTCCCTTGGCCCCAACAGGCTGATAAAACACCAGCTGTTTCTCCAGATTACGAGCCACGGGGCTAGAGGGGCTTCTGCTCTGGCCTTCCCTCTCTAGGTTCTCTTGCTGTCGATCTGGGACCAGAGAGTTCTTTCTTGTCTTGTTCATTCTTTGATGCTTTCAAAAGTATTTTTAAAAATATTTTTCCAGATTTATTTTTTAGTAGCTTTAGCACAAGGGCTGGTTTGAATTATCTTATTTCTTCATTACCAGAGTTGGAAGTTGTTATAATTTCAAAGGCATTTTCACAAAGATTTTTCTTTGTCAATTTATTGAATCGAAGTATAACTGATTTGCTATGTCGTTTTGGTTTATCATGCACAAAGTGATTTTATACATACATACACATACATATATATATATATTCTTTTCGTATTCTTTTCCATTATGATTTATTACATGATGCTGAACATAGTTCCATATGCTATACAGTAAGACCATATGTTTAGAAAGATCACTCAGAATTTTTAAAAAATCTTGCTTTGTTGTTTATCACAAAGACTTTTCAAGGCCCATTTCTGTACACAAATACATGTACACACACACACACACACACACACACACACACAGAAGTCTGAACTTGTTCCCTGTTCTGCCACACGACCATTCCCCATCTCCCACTCTGGACCACTGAGGATTGTTCCCCTGACCTTAACCTCAGAGCCCTGTCTGAACAGTTGGGACCCCGTTCTCAAAGGCAGGCTTTCTGGCTTTGATTCACTGAGTGTCCTAGATGTGATTTTGGCCTGTGGACTTTATTCATAATGTTCTTCTGTTAAAATGAAATTGAGAAATTGAGGAAAACCCGGAGGGAAGAGAAGCTGCAGGGGCCCTGACTGATGTGCAGATACAGGAGGGAGAAAGATGGTGATGAGGTGAGGTCGTGTGCATGAGGCAGGTGGCACAGCCATTGGGGAAGATGGGTCTGGACCAGGAGGGGTCACCTCGAGGTGGAGCTGGGAAGAACAGGGCCTCAGATGGGCAGCTGGGCAGGCTCAGGACCCCTTGTCCATCATTCTCAGCATCTCCTCCGGTCGTGCTGAGGCCTTGCTGGAGGAGTGGCAGAATGACGGGTGGGGAGGACGGTTGTCATTACATCACGTCCAAGGTGGCAGGTGGAACAGATGGCGTTTGCTTCATTTCCAGGGTGGTGGGCAGAGCAGATATTAAGCACACTGAGCTATGTGAGTGGATGGCATCAAAGGGCTCGGGTCAGATGTGGATTTGAAACCACACAACCCAGATCGAGACTTGAACCCACTGTCTTTCAGGTCCTGTCTCAGGGCTTAATGAAGCTCAGGCTCTTTATGTCTCATCACAGAAAGAATTCAGTGAGAGACAAAGTGATAGATAAAAAGTAGATTTATTTAGAGAGACACACATTTCAGAGACAGAACGTGGTCTCTCTCAAAAAGTGAGAAGGGCTTTGGGAGGAATACACTGCACAGAGTGCGGGCCCTCTCATAAGGCGAGAAGCCCCCAGATATGGAGTGGTTAGTTTTTATGGCCTGGGTATTTCATAAGCTAATGAGTGGGAGGATTATTCCAACTGTTTTGGAGAAGGGGCGGAGATTTCCAGGAATTGGGCCAGCCTCCACTTTTTGGAGGTTTATGGTCTGCCTCAGAACTGTCATGGCTCCTGGGTTGTGTCATTTAGCAACTAATATATCATAGGGACAGGCTTTCCTGGTGACTCAGGGGTAAAGAATCTGCCTGCAAATGTTGGAGACGTGGGTTTGATCCCCGGGTCGGGAAGATCTCCTAGAGGAGGGAAAGGCTACCCACTCCAGTATTCTTGCCTGGAGAGTTACGTGTGCAGAGGAGCCTGGTGGGCTACAGTCTGTGGGATCTCAAAGAGTCAGACACAGCTTGGCAACTAAACAACAACAACAAAAAGTTACAGGGAGAGTAGGATGAGTTTCAAGGTCCTCTGGAAGTTGACTCTTCCACCATCTTGTACCTAGTTAGTTCTAACCGATTTTTGTCGGAGAGTCCCTTCTTCTGCAAGGAGATCAAACCAGTCAATCCTAAAGGAAGTCAACCATGACTATTCATTGGAAGAATTGACGCTGAGGCTGAAGCTCCAGTACTTTGGCCACCTGATGGGAAGAGCCACGTATTGCAAAAGACCCTGGGGCTGGGAAAGATTGAAGGCAAAAGGAGAAGAGGGCAGCAGAGGATGAGATGGTTAGGTGGCATCACAAACTCAATGGACATGAATTTGATCAAAATCTGGAGACAGTGGAGGACAAAGGAGCCTAGTGTGCTACAGTTCATGGGGTCTCAAAGAGCTGGGCATGAGTTAGCAACTGAACAACAACAATGGCTATGTCATTCTTTAAAGCTTGTGCCCTGCTCCCTTCCCTCCTGTTTTGGACTCACACTGAGAGAGTCTCAGTTTTAAGGGAGAGATTATGTCCATGGCTGTCACCATGACTGAGGATTAGCGTCATCTGTGGCACGTCTCCAAAATACATCTTGGATATTGTTCTTTAATAGCATATGCAGTGGTTGAATTACTGGTGTAGTCTTCACATCTCTATAAATCTACAGCCTTTGCCATATGACTTTCCAATTTCCTTAGTAAAAGTTGAAAGCCCCTTGATTGTGGGCTGTCCATGTTCTTTGTGGAAGCAAATAGAATAAGGTGGACTGAAAAAGTACAGTTCTGGGCTGAGTGCTTAAGAGACTTTGCTCATTTTCATTTTCTCCTTTTGCCCTGCCATCTCCATGAGAAGAACACACTCATCTAACCCACTGGTTCAAGGAGCCTAGGAGATGAGTGAAGCAGAAACAGGCCCAATCTGCAGCCTGGAGCTACCAGCTGAGCCCAGCTTATCTGAAGGCAACTAAGAAATAAGTGCTTCCTATGTGCCACTGGGAGTTTGTGGTGGCTTGTTACACAGCAGTAGCTGACAGATACAGTAAAGAAGATCCTCATTTTTTAAACAGTTGTATCATGTTCTATTGAATGGATGTTCCATAATTTATTTGAACTCTAGGTGATGGACATTTAGACTGTTTTCAGTATTTTGCTACTGAATGAGGAGTATTGCAATGAACTTACCATGTGTTCGTTGCAGAATAGCTCCTTGGCTGACATTCAGAGCCCACCACGATTTGACCTGTTTCTGGCTCTGTCTCCTTTTTTTCCAGCCAGATAAGAGCTTGTTTCTCAGACATGCCCTGTGCTGAAAGCTCACTCATGTGTTTCCTCCAAAGGGAATTGGGCAATCATCTCAGTTGGTGATGGAGAAGCAGCTTTGGGGTCAGGCTCCACCCTCACTGGCTGTGAGGCTCCAGGCTAGTTACTATCTCTATGACCCAGTTTCCTTCTCTGTAAAGAGGGGATAATATCTCCTTTGTGCGTTTTTGTGGAGATGAAATAATGTGTGCAGAGTGGAGCATACACAGTAAGCTCTCAGCAAACATCAGCTGTGATTTTTATTTGCTGTCCTGGGATTTTTTTCATGCCTTAGTTATAGGAGTTGGCAGATATTTTTAAACGATCATAAATATTACACACTTTATTGGCCAGCAAGCAAAGTCGAGACTATTATGTCGGTATTTAAATAACCATTACAAATATAAAAACCATTCTTATCTCATGGGCCATACAGACACAGATGGCGAACTGAATTTGGCCCTGATGAGGACTGTAGCTTGCTGGATTCTGTCTCAGGACTTCTTGTTGTTGTTCAGTTGCTCAGCTGTGTCTCACTCTTTGGGACCCCATGGACTGTAGCATGCCAGGCTCCTCTGTCCTCCACCATCTCCCAGAGTTTGCTCAAACTCAGGTCCACCGAGTCGGTGACGCTATCTAACCATCTATTCCTCTGCTTGCCCCCTTCTCCTTTTGCCTTCAATCTTTTCCAGCATCAGAGTCTTTTCCAGTGAGTTGGCTCTTCACATCAGATGGCCAAAGTATTGGAGCTTCAGCAACAGTCCTTCCAACGAATATTCAGGGTTTATTTCCTTTCGGACTGACTGGTTTGATCTCCTGGCTGTCCAAGGGACTCCTTAGAATTTGACAGCTGTGCTAATGTGACTCCAGGAAGCCTGTCCTGATCACCTGTATTTTGCTTTCCTGTTCTCTTCCTCATGGTCCTGGTCCTCTCCTCTCTCACACCACAGTGATTCCTATGCCTGACTCTTCTGTCTGGGAGGCTGTTAATGCTTGTGAGCAGAATCTGTGTCTGATTCACCTAAGGCTATGCCCAGTGCTGGAAGAAGCAACTGTTGATCAGAATGCTGTGCTTAGTCGCTCAGGGATGTCTGAGTCTTTGCCACCCCATGGACTGTGGCCCACCAGGCTCCTCTGTCCGTGGGATTCTCCAGGCAAGAATACTGGAATGGGTTGCCATGCCCTCTTCTAGGGGATCTTCCTGACCCAGGAATCGAAGCCAGGTCTCCAGCACTGCAGGCAGATTCTTCACCGTCTGAGCCACCAGTGAAGCCCTTTGATCACGCCTGTGTATCAAGCACTCCGCACTGTGTCGCAGCTTGGGTTCAGGGGTAGAGAACAGGTGTTCCATGTATGCTGAAGCTGGCTGTCCACGGTCCACATCAGCAGGACGGGCTCTGCACAGGAAGTGCTCTTTGATCTGTAGGAAGGAAGCCTCATCTCCCACCATGATAGAAGTAAGATGATTTTGCAAAGCAGTACATGTTGTGAATGGAGCACCCTCAGTGCTCTGCCTTTGGCCTGGGTTGGGTGAGATTTGAGGTCCCTACCAGGTACCACTCTTAGAGATTGTGTGTGTGTGTGTGAGAAACTTGAGGATTTTCTTTGTATCACAGACTCATTGGAAAAGACCCTGATCCTGGGAAAGGTGGAAGGCAAGAAAAGAAGGAAACGACAGAGGATGAGATGGTTGGATGGTATCACCAACTCAATGGACATGAGTTTGAGCAAGCTCCAGGAGATTGTGAAGGACAGGGAAGCTTGGCATTCTGCAGTCCATGGGGTTGCAAAGAGTCGGCCATGACTGAGGGACTGAATAACAAGAACAAATTTAAAATTGTTTTGTATTCATGAAAAATTGTTTTTTTCTTCTATTGTGCATTGACTTTCTTTAAATGACTACTTTTTGACTTAAAAAATCTATTTTGTGTGATATTAAAGAAACTTTGTAGCAATTTAGAAAAATCTGTTTAAACTTGGATTATCTTTTTAAAGACTGGAACCATGTAGGAACATAGAATGATCTGTTCCTTGAAAGTATGAAAAAAACTAGGCTGTAAATTCATCTGAGCTGGACACTTTCCATAGAGGAAATTCTTTGATAATGCTTCATTTTCTTTCATGGTTCTTGATCTATCAGATTTTCTAGTCTTTTGAGTTTATACTGAAAGTTATATTTTTCAAGATAAAATTTAATACATTAAATTAATATATATTATACTAATATATATTTTGAAATTTTATCATTTATTTTAGAGCAGTTTTTTCACATTTAGAGAAAAATGAGAGGAAAGAATTCCCGTGTACCTCCCCTCCAGCTCTGGCTTCTGTTATTAGTAATACCTTGCATTCACGTGGTACGTTTGTTGAAACTGAGTAGAGTATGGCGCTAGGGGTAAAGAACCTCCCTGCCAGTGCAGGAGACATAAGAGATGTGGGTTTGATCCCTTTGTCGGGAAGATCCCCTGGAGGAGGCATGGCAACCCACTCCAGTATTCTTGCCTGGAGAATCCCCATGGAGAGAGGAGCCTGGCAGGCCAGTCCATAGGGTCGCACAGAGGCAGACACGACTGAAGCGACTTAGCACACACCCACCTTCTTATTAGCTGAAGTCTGTAGTTTGCGTTAGTGTTTACTCTTCTTGTTAAACATTCTGTGGGTTTGGACAAAGGCATAATGACAAGTAACTGCCACGCACGGAATAGCTCCACTGCCCTGGAAGCCTCCTGTGTTCATCCTGCTCATTCTTCCTTCCTCCAGACCTCTGGCGACCCGTGTCTTCAGAGATTTGTCTTTTCCAAAATGTCATGCGGTTGGCCTCATGCAGTATGTACCCTTTAAAGAGTGGTTTCTTTCATTTAGCAATTTACATTTAAGGTTCATCCATGTCTATTCATGGCTTGCTTGAGAGCTTATTTCTTTTGATCATGGAATAATATTCCATTATATGGCTGCACTACATACATTTGTTTATTCATCTGTTGAAGGACATCTCTGTTGCGTCCAAATTTTGGCAATTAGAATAAAACTGCTATGAATATTCATGTGCAGGTTTTCGCGTGAGCATAAATTTTCAGCTCATTTGAGTAAATACCAGGGATAGTGACTGCTGGATCACATGATAAGAGTATGTTTAGTCTTATAATGAGTTTTGTCCCTTCTATAGTACCCTGGTTTACAAAAAAAAAAAAAAAAAAATCAGTGTTACCTCCCTCCATTTTTTTTTGTATTTTCAGGGTTTTTTTTTGTCCATTCAGTATGCACTTTACACATTTGTAACCACATCACTATCACTGGTATAATTTTCTGCACTGGTATGTCTGCTCATACTGCTTTGTGTAGAATATTTCCTACTTTTATTGTGAAGTAATACATACTTATGGAAAAAGTCCACTAAATATATGTTACATTAACAAATATTTATAAAACCAATTCCTATGTACTCATCACCTGGCTCCAGAAGTCAAACCATTGTCAATCTCCCCATCCAGCGTTTAACCCTTGAACTTTAGAGGTTACCTCCATCCCAACTTTGTTAACATTTCCTCAGCTTTCTTGATAGTTTTACCACTTACATTTGTATTTATAAATTCGTGTGTTTGCCCTGTTTCTGAAATGTATCTCAGTGCAATCATACTGTGTACGTTTCTATCACTGTTCTTGGCTCATTCATTTTCATTCCATCATAGAAATACTCGGCAATTTCTTTATTTATTTTAATGCTGAAGGACATTTGACATGTTTTCAGTTTCTCTCTTTTATGAAAAGGGTTGCCAGTGAAAACTCTTACACACACATCCCGGTGCCCACGGGCTTGAGATTCTCCTGGTGTGTGTGAAGTTAGTTGTGGCAAGGCTGGGTTCACTTGGCTGTTGAACACATGCTCAGTTGCTTTCCTCACCGATCAGTTCATCCTCGTTTTCCATCCGCACGGTGTGGGGCCGCCATGGTTCCATATCCCCAACAGCTACTGTGTGATCACACTTGAATGTTTTGCCAGCTGTTGTTGCTGTTTAGTTGCTAAGGGGTGTCCGAGTCTTCTTGACCCCAAGGAACATAGCTTGCCAGGCTCCTCTGTTTCTGGAATTCTCCAGGCAAGAATACTGGCATGGGTCGCTATTTCCTTCTCCAGGGGGTCTTCCCAACCCAGGGCTCGAACTCATATCTCCTACATTGCAGGCAAATTCTTTACCACTGAGCCAGCAGTGAAGCCCAGTCTACTGGATGTATAATGGTAATTCATTGTGCTTTCATTCCGCTTCCTAAATACTAATGAGTTTGAGCATCTTTTCATATATTTATTTGTCATTTAAATATCTTTTTGGATGAAGCTCCTACTCAATTTTTTTCTTATAAATTTATCCATTTGAGTATGAGTTTTGACTTTATATTGTTTGTCCCAAATATATTCTTTCTTCTGTGGCTTAATTTTTCTTCTTATGGACTCTTTTAATAAATGGAAATTCTTAATTATGATGTAGTCAAATATATCAATCTTCTTTATGGTTGCTACTCTTTATATTGCTTTCTAATGCTTTCTTATACCTTTTTTCTCTTTCTCATTTAGGTCTTTATATACTGGGAATGGATTTTGTTTGTTTGTGATATGAGATTGAAGTTCAGTTTAATTTTCTTCTTGTAAGTACCTAAAGGAAACAGTCATTCTTTGCCCAGTCTTTGGCAGTGCTACCCTATGTGCTGGATATCAAGAGTCTATATATGCTTGGCTTTGTTTTTGGGCTCTCAGTTCAGTCTTTTATCATTAATTCATTTTTATACTCATCCATAAAATACCTCATTATTATTGCTTCATAATAAATCTTGATAACTGATAGAGCAGAACTTTGTTATTCTTCAATAGTTGTGGTTATTCTTGAGTCACTGAGTGTGTGTCTGTACACAGATATTTGCACCATGTAGTCAAGTTCTTTGGGCTTCCCTGGTGGCTCAGACAGGGAAGAATCTGCCTGCAGTGTGGGATACTCAGGTTCGATCCCTGGGTCAGGAAGATCCCCTGGAGAAGGGAATGGCTACCCACTCCAATATTCTTGCCTGGAAAGTCCATGGACAGAGGGGCCTGGCAAGCTATAATCCATGGGATGGCAAAGAGTTGGACATGACTGAACAACTAACACTTTCACTTTCACTTTTTCACTCAAGCTCTTTAAAACCTTCCCTGGAATTTAGACTCGAGTTGCATTAATTCCAGAAAATCAGTTTGGAGAGGATTTACATATTTACATTGAGTTTTCTAATCCATGAATGTGATATATCTCCTTATTTCTTAGATCTTTTAAAATATCTCTCAATATATGGGTGTTCCATATTTTTAATAGATTTATTCTTAGATGCTCTTCTGTGATTCTTTTAATTTCAGTTTTCTAATGCTTTATTGATAGTGTTATAGGAGTACAGTTGATCTTTGAATGTTGATTTTATACTTGATAACTTTGCTAAAGTCTTATTAACTATAAATTTATTTGTATATTAACTTAGATTTGGGTACAAAAATCAGTATATACTAAATAATGGCAATTTTCTTATTCTTTTCCATTTTTTAAGGTTTTTATTTATTTTCCCCCCACTGCATTGGCAAAGACCATAGTTCAAAAATAGTAGATCTTTCTTTGTATGTTTTAATTATGTCTTTGGATTTTTAATTTTCTATGTTTTTTCCCCCTAGCATGTCTTTTTTTGTTGGCAAATGCAGGCCTTGTCTCTTGCACTATACTTAGGATGAACAATTTATGGGGAAACATTTTCCTGGTTATTACATCAAATCACATGATTTCTTTTGGAGTTTCTTGGATGGTGTACCTCTTTTAATGTTCTTCGTGTGGAATTTTTGTTCTTCACAGACTAAAAGTTAGTATTTGCTCTTCAGTCAGCTTCAAATGAGGCAGTATCCAGGCAGATTGTCTTCCCTGGAGACAGTCTGAGCCTTTGCTCCGATCTGGAGACGTTGGCCCAGACAGCGTGCAGACCCCCAGTACAGTTTCCGCTTTCTAGCCTTTTCGCTTTCACATAGTCTGAGCTGTGGTGCCAGCTTCTTCCCTCGCTTCTGGCTCGTAGACAGTCCGACCCGCGGAACTCATGGGGAATTCTAGTCACCTCTATACGCTGTTGGCAGTGGTGTTCTTGTCCCCACACTCAGACCATCACACCTGCCCTTGCATCCTGTCCAGTAGTGTTTTAAGTATTTCTGATCCAAACAGTTGTGGAAACATGGCTAGGGGGTGAGGTGAGCACTTGGCCACCTCAGAAAGCCACGTCTGGGCTTTAGAGATAGGTGTCCAATTTTCTAGTTGCTCCAGACCCTGGATTTCAGGAATAGAGGCATGCAGAGGGTTGAAGGGTTTTTCTGCCCTTCCTGTGGTCATCTGCATTTTTTTTCTCAGTTGTCTCCATTGCAGTCACATATGGTGAATGTCCTTCCACCTCTGGCATTAGGTTGAAGCATTGTTGGGGGTCTTTCCTTATCTGCATCCTTATAGGTGTTTATGATGGGTTTGGGAGAGGTTGCAAAATTTTAAGCTGGAGTTCCCCAAAGTCTATGATGCCTGTACAGCTGGTGACTTTATCAGTAAATAACCCTGAACACATTATGAGAAGGTTTTTCCTTTTGATATCCCTTAAAAAAAACCTTTTATTTGAAATAATTATAAACCCACAGGAAGCTGCAAACGCATGGGCCTTATGCAACCTTCAGTGCTGACATTTTGTGTAACTGGCACAATAAAAAAAATCTGGCCATTGGTATTGCTGTAATCCACAGAGCATGTTCAGACTCTGCTAGTTATACATGTACACACACGTGTGTGCACACGCGTGTGGTCCGGTGCCGTTGTGCTGTGTGTACTTTCATTGATGTGAATGCCGCAGATCCAGACAGTTTTGTCACCTTAGTGCTTCCTGGTGCCGCATGTTTGTACTCACACCCTTCCTCCCTGAGTCCCTAACTCCTCAACCACTGATCTGGGCCCCATTTCTGTAATTTTGTTTTTTTAAAAAATAATGTTAGATAAATGGAATCATACATTGTACAGCTTTCTTTTGGGGGAGGGGTTTATCCTTTCAGCATAATTCTGAACTGGATACATAGACTTATTTTGTATTAATATGTTGTAATGAACTTCCCAGGTGGCATTAGTGGTAAGGAATCCACCTGCCAATGCAGGAGATGTAAGAGACATGGGTTTGATCCCTGGGTCGGGAAGATCCCCTGGAGGAAGGCATGGCAACCCACTCCAGTATTCTTGCTTGGAGAATCCCTATGGACAAAGGAGCCTGGCGGGCTACAGTCCATAGGGTTGCAAAGAGTCGGACATGACTGAAGCAACTTAGCAAGCACACAGTATTTTGTAATAGACAAAAAAAGCTAAACTTGTTAAAAAAATTATTATTGATGTGTACCATGCGTGCAGAAAAGTCTAGGAATCATAAGGGCATAACTCAACTGGTTGTCACCTACACCGCTCTGATATAATGAGAATGCACCATTGTAACTGTCATTTAGATCAAAACTAAAACGTGATCAGAATCTCTGAGACTCCTTCTCAAAGATAACCACTGTCAGAGATCATTTTTACCTGTTTTGAACTTTTCATGCATTGTATGAATCATACATTGTATTCTCTTTGTGGCTAATTTCTTTCAGTCGGTATTTTGTTGACGAGATTCATCCATATTGTGTAGAGCTATGGCTCATTTATTTTCATTATAGTTTTCTATTGCATGACTGTGCTATGCTGTGCTTAGTCACTGACTATCCCACAATTTATTCATTCTCATATTAGTGGACATTTGACTTGTTTTCAGTTTTTAGCTATTACATATAGTTCTGCTGGGATCATTCTTGCATGAGTCTTGGCACATGCATGAACATGTTTCTGTTGGGTATATACCTAGAATTGCTTCCTTGGTGGCGCTAGTGATAAAGAACCCACCTGCAGTGCAAGAGACGTAAGAGATGAGGATTTGATCCCCTGGTTGGGAAGATCCCCTGGTGGAGGACACAGAAATCCAATTCAGTATTCTTTCCTGGAGAATCCCCATGGACAGAGGAGCCTGGCAGGCTATAGTCCATAGGGTCACAAAGAGTTGGACATAACTGAGTATCTGGATAGAGCCAGGGCATGAGTACCTGGAGTAAGTACTCCTAGAGAGTTTTCCATATTGGTTATACCAGTTAATACTTGTGCCAGAAGTCTTGCTTCATTTCTGCACCAACATTTGATGGTATGTCTTTCTTGTTGTTCAGTCCCAGTCGAGTCCGACTCTTTGTGACCCCATGGACTGCAGCATGCCAGGCTTCCCTGTCCTTCACCGTCTCTCTGGAGCTTGCTCAAACTCATGTCCATTGAGTCAGTGATGCCGTCCAACCAGCTCATCCTCTGTCATCCCCTTCTCCTTCCGCCTTCAATCTTTCCCAGCATCAGGTTCTTTTCTGATGAGTCAGCTCTTCTCATCAGGTGGCTAAAGTACTGAAGCTTCAGCTTCAGCATCAGTCCTTCCAATGAATATTCAGGACCGATTTCCTTTAGGATTGACTAGTTTGATCCCCAGAGATCAAACTGCCAACATCCGCTGGATCATGGAAAAAACAAGAGAGTTCCAGAAAAACATCTATTTCTGCTTTATTGACTATGCCAAAGCCTTTGACTGTGTGGATCACAATAAACTGTGGAAAATTCTGAAAGAGATGGGAATACCAGACCACCTAACCTGCCTCTTGAGAAATCTGTATGCAGGTCAGGAAGCAACAGTTAGAACTGAACATGGAACAACAGACTGGTTCCAAATAGGAAAAGGAGTACGTCAAGGCTGTATATTGTCACCCTGCTTATTCAACTTCTATGCAGAGTACCTCATGAGAAACGCTGGACTGGAAGAAACACAAGCTGGAATCAAGATTGCTGGGAGAAATATCAATAACCTCAGATATGCAGATAACACCACCCTTATGACAGAAAATGAAAGGGAGCTAAAAAGCCTCTTGTTGAAAGTGAAAGAGGAGAGTGGAAAAGTTGGCTTAAAGCTCAACATTCAGAAAACGAAGATCATGGCATCTGGCCCCATCACTTCATGGGAAATAGATGGGGAAACAGTAGAAACAGTGTCAGACTTTATGTTTTTGGGCTCCAAAATCACTGCAGATGGTGACTGCAGCCATGAAATTAAAAGATGCTTACTCCTTGGAAGAAAAGTTATGACCAACCTAGATAGTATATTCAAAAGCAGAGACATTACTTTGCCGACTAAGGTCCGTCTAGTCAAGGCTATGGTTTTTCCTGTGGTCATGTATGGATGTGAGAGTTGGACTGTGAAGAAGGCTGAGCGCCGAAGAATTGATGCTTTTGAACTGTGGTGTTGGAGAAGACTCTTGAGAGTCCCTTGGACTGCAAGGAGATCCAACCAGTCCATTCTGAAGGAGATCAACCCTGGGATTTCTTTGGAAGGAATGATGCTAAAACTGAAGCTCCAGTACTTTGGGCACCTTATGCGAAGAGTTGACTCATTGGAAAAGACCCTGATGCTGGGAGGGATTGGGGGCAGGAGGAGAAAGGGACGACCGAGGATGAGATGGCTGGATGGCATCACAGAGATCCAACCAGTCCATTCTGAAGGAGATCAACCCTGGGATTTCTTTGGAAGGAATGATGCTAAAACTGAAGCTCCAGTACTTTGGCCACCTCATGCGAAGAGTTGACTCATTGGAAAAGACTCTGATGCTGGGAGGGATTGGGGGCAGGAAGAGAAGGGGACGACCGAGGATGAGATGGCTGGATGACATCACGGACTCAATGGATGTGAGTCTGAGTGAACTCTGGAAGTTGGTGATGGACAGGGAGGCCTGGTGTGCTGTGATTCATGGGGTCGCAAAGAGTCGGACACGACTGAGCGACTGAACTGAACTGAACTGAACAATAGGAACCCCTTCATCAGGAAACCCACATGGCCTGGGCTCAGATCCAGCTCCAGTACTCACAGGCTGTGTGATCACTCAAGGGCCATTGTACCTCTCCAAGACTCAGTTTCCCCCACACATAGAATGGGGATGTTCAGAGATGTCTCACGGACACCTTTAAGTCAGGTAAATTATGCTATATAATGCCTGGCACATGGCCATCAGTTAACAAGCATTAGTTGTGATTATTTAATTTTGTTCAGCAACTGTTAGGGATGCATAAAGGCAAAAGATGAGCTACAAGGAGTCACTCCTCTCGACAAAGCCCTCTGATGGCTTTCCATCTCACTCAGTCTGAAAGCCAAGGCCCTGAGCATCACCATTAAGGCTGCTGCTTGATCTGGTCCTTCTTAGATCTCATCTGCTACTACATACCCCTGCACTCACTCCTCCAGCCATGTGACTGTCCTTAGTGTCCTTGAACACAATAGCCACACACTCACCTCAGGGCCTTTGCACTTGCTGTTCCCTTCCTGGAAGGCTCTTCCCCACATAACCAGAGGGCTAGCTTCCTCACCACCTCCATATCTTTCATCATTGTTGTTCTTTCACTAAGTCATGTCTGACTCTTTGTGACCCCATGGACTGCAGCATGCCAGGCTTCCCTTTCCTTCACTATCTTCCAGAGTTTGCTCAGACTCATGTCCATTGAGTTAGTGACGCCATCCAACCATCTCATCCTCTGTCATCTCCTCCCTTCCTGCCCACAATCTTTCCCAGCATTAGGGTCTTTTCCAATGAGTTGACTCTTCACATCAGGTGGCCACAGTATTGGAACTTCAGCTTCAGCATCAGTCCTTCCAATGAATATTCAGGGTTGATTTCCTTTAAGATTGACTAGATTGACCTCCTTGTAGTCCAAGGGATGTCAAGAGTCTTCTCCAGCACCTTCTCTGTGAGTCTTTTCCTTGACTGTCCTCATTCAGACTGTGATATCTTACCATCTGATCCCCTGCTCCTGGCTTGAATTTCCCCCATTGGTAGTTCTGCTACCTGCTATGCTCTGTAGCAGTGGGGTTCCATGCATGCTGCCCAGTGGTCTTGAGAGCTGGGTTGAGTGTGAAGATTGTATTGTATTTGTTATCTACAGCTGTGTAACAAATAACCCCCAAACTTTGTAGCTTAAAGTAATACACATTTATCATCTCATAATTTCTGTGGCTCCAGACTTTGGGAACAGCTTAGCTACATGGTTCTGGGGCTGGAACCATCTCTTCTGAGGCTGTAGCCAGGGGTTGGTGAGGGCTGTGGTCATCTCAAGTCTTGAGGACCTGATTCCAAGTGGTTCACTCACACCACTTGGCAGGCCTCGGTTGCTTATGGGCAGGAGACCTAAGTTCCTCATCACATAGGCCTCTTCATAGAGCTGCTTGAGTCTCTTGGTATCATGGTGGTTGCCCATCTCCAGAGAGGTGATCTCAGAGACACGCTAAAGCGGAAGTTGTAGTATCTTTTATGACCCAGCCTTGGAAGTCACATACTGTCACTTCTGCCATATTCTACTGTTCACAGAGACCAACCCTGGCAGAGTGTGGGAGGGGAATGCATGGTGAGATGGTTGGGGACCATTTTGGAGCTTGGCTACCACAGACTCACTTTTCTTGGTGTCAAAACCTTGCCTCAACAGGGAAATGTTACTTCATCTTTCTGGATCCCTGGCCCTTTTCTATTAAGCGCTAGTAAAAAGGCAGCATTTAGTGGTTTCTGTGAGGATTAAATAAAATAATACAGACTTTATTTCAGAAACATGTCTAGGACATAGTAAGTGAGAAAAAATATTAGTTTTATTTTTTACTCTAGGTTGTAGGTATAAAAGTGTTTTACACAGAGAATGACAAGACTGGATTATGATCTAGAAAGTTCATACAGACTGCTGTATTGAGAGTGTATTGGAGAGGCCAGCTTAAAGGAAGGCATCCAGGGAAAGGTTCTGTGACATGGGGGACATTAAAATAAATTAAAATAGATTTAAGAGCATTTTAGAAGTCACCTTAAAATTATCATACACATACCATATTGCATTTATTCTTGACATGTCTGGAATTGGTCACTTGAGAAAGTGAAGTTGGAAAACACCATTTACCATTCTTTAGGGCAAGGGCGTTCTACTACTCTGCTCTGGTCTGGATTTGTTGCTGTGAAGGAGTAATGGTAGAGTGTGCCATTGTTCCCAAGGATTTACCTTCCTGTAAGAAGACTATATACATCCCTACCCCAATGATGTTGGTCTTGGCCACATGGCTTGATTTTATCAGTGGCTTATAGAACACGGCATATACATGCTTCTCATCAAATCTCTCTCTTTTTTTCCCCTTCTGCTGAGAAGCTAACATGGGGCTGCTTCCTGAGGCATCTCAGGCTAAGGAAGATGTATACTAGAGCCACAGCTTAGTGTACGGCATTGAAGATGAACTTGACAGAATCATGAAGAACTAATCAAACCTGAGTGTGTTTCCCATTAGCTGTTTACTGTGGATGTGATGCCCTGAGTCTGGGTTGCTCATCTGTGAAGCAGGAATAATAATCATCACTGAATTGCTGAATTCAGTGAAATTTGTAAGAAAAATCCAGGACATGAGTTGGTACTTCATGTTAAATCTCTGACTTTTGGAGAAGGAAATTGCAGCCCACTCCAGTGTTCTTGCCTGGAGAACTCCATGGCCAGAGGAGCCTGGCAGGCTACAGTCCATGGGGTCACAGAGAGTCAGACACAACTAAGCGACTGTCACTCACTCTTTTACTTATGATCAGTGAGCAAGTAAAATGAAGGATATTTCCTGAAATGACTGATGAAAGATTCACAGAATAGGACCAGAAATATCCCTTTAAAATGGGCAACATACAGGTCAGGGTATGGACTTCCCAGGTGGTGCTAATGGTAAAGGACTGGTCTGCCAATGGAAGAGACATAGAGACTTGGATTCAATCGCTGGGTCAGGAAGATCCCCTGGAGGAGGGCATGGCAACCCCCTCCAGTACTCTTGCCTGGAGAATCCTATGGACAGAGGAGCCTGATGGGCTACAGTCCATAGAGTTACAAAGAGTCAGATACGACTGAAGTGACTTAGCACAGCACAGCAAACTGTAGCTCATGGACTAAACCCCGCCCACTGCCTGTTTTTATAAATAAAGTCTTATTAGAACTCCACCACTGTCATCAGTTTGCCTGTTGTCACTGGCAGCACTCAGCTATAACGGCAGAGCTGAGTAGTTGCCTCAAAGGCCATACAATCCACACAACCTATATTTCCTGCTGGCCTTTTGGGAGAAAGTCCACTCTAGGTAAGTGGAGGAGGAGGACATATTACTGAGTGAATGGTGAGAAGGACAGCTAGACTGAAGCAAAGGCAGCGGCTGACATGGGCCAGGAGAAGAGGCAGGACAGGCCCAGTGGGCTCAGGGTGAAGGAGTCTTGAGGTCTAGAATGGTGAGGTCACCTGTGAGGCAGTGGGGAGCACTGTGGGTTGTGGGGCAGAGGAGAGATAGCATTTCTTTTCAATTCATTGCCATTATTAAAAAGGTGTAACTTGGATCATCCCTTTCTCAATCTGATGGGGGAGGGGGTTCATTTAGACATAAACAGACAGAACAGATGGGAAACTTACCGAGCAGTTGCTTGCTTGGAATGAGTGTTGGCTTAAAGAGGAGCAGCTGGGGTTTGTTTCCCTACTTACTGGTGTGGGAGTCGTCTCCCGTGAAAGTGTAAGCAATTAAACTGGTGGTGGCAAAACTCACAGTTGGCAGCAGTTCTGAATGTGCCTGCCCAAGGGGTGAATAGGTACTCCCCAAAAGTGAGCCTTCTTTGATCTTGCCTCTTGGAAATGGTGAATTAAATCAGCAAAGTAAACAGGTTTCTGTTCCCACCAACTACTCAGAATCTGGACAGTACCATTATGTATTTAGATTTTACTAGAGGGGGTACTGAAATTAAAACATGCTTGCTCCTTATAAGAAAAGCTATGACAAACCTAGATGGCATATTAAAAAGCAGAGACATCATTTTGCCAACAAAGGTCCACATAGTTGCTATGGTTTTTCAAATAGTCATGAACGGATGTGAGAATTGGATCATAAGGAAGGCTGAGTGACAATGAATTGGGGCTTTCAAACTGTGGTGCTGGAGAAGACTCTTGCAAATCCCTGGACAGTAAGGAGATCAAACCAGTCAATCCTAAAGGAAATAAACCCTGAATATTCGTTGGAAGGACTGATGTTGAAGCTGAAACTTCAATGCTTTGGCCATCTGATGTGAAGAGCTGACTCATTTGAAAAGACCCTGATGATGGGAAAGATTGAAGGCAGGAGGAGAAGGGGTCAACAGAGGATGAGATGGTTGGATGGCATCACCAACTCAATGGACATGGGTTTGGGTGGACTCCGGGAGTTGGTGATGGACAGGTAGGCCTGGCATGCTGCGGTTCGTGGGGTCGCAAAGAGTTAGACACAACTGAGCAACTGAGCTGAATTGATGCTGAAGCGAAGCTCCAATACTTTGGCCACATGATGTGAAGAGTTTATTCATTGAAAAAGACTCTGATGCTGGGAAAGATTGAGGGCAGGAGGAGAAGGGGATGACAGAGGATGAGATGGTTGGATGGCATCATCGACTCAATGGACACGAGTTTGAGCAAACTGTGGGAGATGATGAAGTACAGGGAAGCCTGGTGTACTGCAGTTCATGATGTCACAAAGACTTGGACACAACTGAGTAACTGAACAGCAACAGCAGAGGGGGTACAAGATGCTGTTTCTTTTGTTTATCTCACTCTGTGTGTATATGTGTGCATGTACAATACACATTAATAACCATCTCGTGGAAGATTTTTGTTCTGAAGAAGGCATTTTCAAAACACTGGCCCAGAGGCTTTCTAAAACACTGAAAAATAACATGCCTGGATGATCTGGTGGGGTGGGGGTTATCTGTATCTATCAAGACATTGCTGTTTCTCTGTTCTATTTACATAGACTAGTAGACGCCTGTCTCTTACAGAGCTTTGCAGTTTTCCAAATAATTTATGTACATGTTGATTTCCACATTTGCAAGTGGATTCAGCTTGATTAGCAATTTAAATGGAAATTTTCTAACTACTGTGAATTGGTGCCTAATTTGCATTTCTTGTCAATTATCTGTGGACTTAACTCTTGGCCCTGGAAACATTAAGCCTGTGGTCACATGCTAGGAGGCGTGATACTGGAGGATATATGTGATCAATGGACATTTCAGTGACTCTAATCTGAAGGTCACGGAGGCTTCTTGGATGTAGAACAAAATTGATAAGACATGTTGTTGCAGTTGGCTTCCTTCCAACCAGCGCAAGAGAGGCTTCTGGGCAGCGGTCTCAAATCAAAGCTCTTTCTGGATTAAGCAGTGTCCCCGCTGACCGCCATACCATGCCGCAGAAGTTTCAGGCTCTGTCATTTTTTATTTTCTTTTCTGTTCTGGATTACCACTCAGGGAGGGCTGGCTTAGAATGTTGAGCCTTTACCTTACCCCAACCATAAGTAGAACCCATATCATTTGAATATTGCAGCAAAAGAGTATTTTTGCTACTGATTGTGGATACAGGAAGGCCCTAGTGATATATCCAGTGCCAAGACATCTGGCCAACCAGGGCTCAAAATGTGCAGGTGCGTGAGGCCCACATTCCCCAACTATAGACAGAGGTCAAGTCCCAGACTGAAGGGGAGGCAGCTGAAACCAGAGGACTGGTATGGATATTTCCAGAGGGGGCAGTTTTCATAGGCATCTTCAGAATGCCCCCATTTAGAGCAAGGTCCCAGGCGTCTGTACCCTGGCTGTCAATCCTGAAGGCCACCGTGGAATCTTCCTCCGTTAAATGATCCCAGGCCCAGTGGGGGCCACAACTTTACTTTATTATCCACACTTATCTGTACATGTTTGCAGAGCCAAGGGAAACATGGAAGGGCTTGGTCTTGGATGAAGAAGTATGATTGAGAAGAAAAGTTAGGTGTTGTTTTTTTTTGTTTGTTTAAGAATTGCTCAGATAGAGAAGAGGGCTGCAGAGAGAGAAGGCCAGAGAGGCTGAGGAGAGGGATGACTGGGTGGGTGTGGGGGGGGGTGCAGACAGAACTTTCCAGAATCTCTCTCTGTTGTGTGCCTGCCAAGTGTGACCTACCAGTTCAGCTCCCTAGCCCATGTGCAGGCCTGGCTGGAGATCATCGCCCGCCAGTTGGCTCAGTGAAAGTGAAAGTCGCTCAGTCATGTCTGACTCTTGGAATTCTCCAGGCTAGAATACTGAAGTGGGCACCCATTCCCTTCTCCAGGGAATCTTCTCAACCCAGGGATCGAACCCAGGTCTCCCATATTGCAGGTGGATTTTCTACCAGCTGAGTCACAGGGAAGACCAAGAATACTGGAGTGGGTAGGCTACCCCTTCTCCAGTGGATCTTCCTGACCCAGGAATTGAACTAGAGTCTCCTGCATTGCAGGTGGATTCTTTACCAACTGAGCTATCAGGGAAGCCCTGGTCGGTTCAGTGCCCAGAGCTAAATGGTCTTCATGTAGAGTCTCAGGTTGAAACTAGAAACTCAGAGTCTCCTGGACATAGGATAGTTTCCCTTGAACCCCACTACTTGCTTCCAACTCCTGAACTGAATTCCTACCCCTGTTCTTGCCCAGCTCTCTGCATCCCAGCCCCCAGGCCGAGGCTGGACCCTCACTAACCTTTCTGTCTTTCTGCTCACGCTCTTCGGGCCCATCAGCCGGCCTTATCTACCACACACCATGCACTCTGGGCCCATGAAAACCAGAAGCCCCTTGGGCACCCACAGCCATCTCTCTAGTCCCTCACCTCGGTGCACGCTTTTGGCCATGTCCACTCAGCAGCACCCTGCAACAAGCACCGCCCCCCCACTTCCTGCCCTTGGCCCTCAGATGAGTCCTTAGGACTTGGTTCTGTTGAGCTTCAGGACTTGGTTAGCCTCTTGGTCTCTGCCTCCAGCTGTTCTCCAGTTGAACTTCCACCTTCACCCTCCTCCCAGAACTGAAGGTCAACCCCAACCCCTTGGTCAACAGTGAAGCCAACTCAGTCAATCTCCAGTGACCCCAGAAGGGTGTGCACATGTCCACAGGCTGCTTTGATGACAGTCTTCTGCTTCCTGGTTTTAGATGCATTCCAGAAAGGTGAGGTTGCCAGAGGGCAAGCCCTATATAGATGAGATACTAACTGGGGTTTCCTACTCACCATCGCTGGTCTGTGACAAGGCAGCTCCACATGGCTACAGCCCTGTGGCACTCGAAGTTGTGTGAACTGAAGGTGTTACCTGGTTCTTCTCCCTGGCAGCATGGTGTCAAGCAATTTATGGTTACCTGCTTTGAATCTCTACCCACTCGTCTACAAAACAAAACAGAAATAAGACAAAACCAAAAAATAAGCCCTGTTTGCACACTTCACAGAGTTGTTATGTGGGTAAAATTAAATCTACATCTGAATTGTAAAGTCTGATATAAATTTAGGTAAGGTTATTAATGATAGTCACTACATAAGACTGGTGGAGGCCATTCAGCAAAGCAGCAGAAGAATCGTGCATGCTAATTTGCTTAGTCATGTCCAAATCTCTGTGGCCCTGTGGACTGCAGCCCGCCATGCTCTTCCGCCCACTGGATTCTCCAGGCCAGAACGCTGGAGTGGGCTGCCAGGCCCTCCGCCAGGGGGTCTTCCCCGCCCAGGGATCAAACCCACGTCTCTTCTGTGTTCTGCACTGGCAGGAAGGGTCTTTACCACTAGCGCCACCTGTGAAGCCCAGTGACACAGAGATGTCCTGTCAAATGCCAACTGTTTTGGTTCATATAAGTAAGGGAAATTTTGACGTTTTGAAGAGCAAAGCCAAAAGGTAACACAGCATCAGCGTGAGACTTGCCCACGGGGAGAGGGTCCACGCAGGCCCCAGGGAAGCACCTGCTGTGTTGGGCTGTGGTAGCCCCTCTGAGCCAGACTTGGTGCTGGTCACTTTGGTGGTCAAAGTGGAAAATCTACACAGAATGACCTCAGTGGGGAATCGCCAGCCTGCCAAAGTTAGTCTGCCCCCGATTGGCCCAGGAACAACAGGAGACTGGGTCCCTCTCCATTCTGGTGATGAATCCCTTGAGAAGGAAGCAGACTGCTGCTGAACTTGGGTGTGGACTTGCCCCCAAACACCAGAGGCCATGCTCTGGGGCAGAGAAGATTGATAGGATCTGTGAAAATCCCACTAAGAAACCAATTCAGTCCTTCCAGGAAGGGCTGGTACAGGCTGTGTCTGACACTCTGGGCAGGAATCTTGGGTACTGTGAGGACTGGGTCAAGGGTCCTAGAGGAGCAAGGCAGGGACAGGGAGACCAGTCAAGTCACTGCAGACATCCCAGGAAGAAGCAATGGTGGCAAGAACCAGAGGGTGGAGAGGAAATAGACACAAATGGACGAATCACAGAAATGTGTAGAGAGACTGAGAGTGCTTTTTTATTTTTGTTCATGCTCAACCTATCTGTGCTTTAAAATCCCTAGGTAAAGATGATAAAGGATTTGCTTGTGTATATTTATTTAATTTATGGAATCAGTAGAAGTGCTCAGAATCCTTTCCATGGGTTAAGAAAAATGTCATAGCGCTTTTTTTCCCTGAGGCATATTTCAACTGCATTGACTAAGGAATCTAAAATATGAGTTTATTCTTAGTGGAAAACAGAAAACTACTTGAATATTTCATGGTTTCAGTCTGGTGGGTCATTCATAGTTAATATCATGAATTCGCTTGGGTTTGATAAATCTTTTAACTTTCATATTACCTGAGAGTGAATAGTGGGTTTCCAGGTGGCACAGTTGTAGAGATTCCCCCTGCCAGTGCAGGAGATGCAGAGGACACGGGTTCAGTCCCTGGTCAGGAAGCTCCCCTGGAGTGGGAAATGGCAACCCACTCCAGCATTCTTGCCTAGTGAATTTCATGGTCAGAGGAGCCTGGCGGGCTATAGAGCAAGCAGTCACAAAGAGTCAGACATGGCTGAGCACACAAACAGGAGCAGAGACAAGAAGAACATGTTAATACAGCAAAAGGTTGTCAGGAATCAAGTTCATTATCCCCTGTTGATGGTAAAGATTTTGTATACAGAACAATATTTTTAAACAGTAATAGGCTATAGAGACATTTGAAGCAACTAGAAGATGAAGGATATAAAAAAATAACCGGTGATTCAAGATTACATACTGATAAAGCAGGTAGGTGATAGACTCTGCAGGGTACTAGGAAGAAAATCGGAGAAAAGACAGGAATTTCTAGAAACCTTTCTGCAGAAATGCTTGTATCAATACATAGAAATAATCATCTTGTTCAAGGCTGCTTATAGCAGAATTGCTTGTAGTGGTGAAAACCCAAGGCATCCCAAATGCCCATCAGTGGTGGAGGGTATAGTTCATTATTATAGGAAAATGAATATAAATGACCTTTTATGTCAAGGTGTTAGATCAGGGGGCTAGAATGGGTCATGGAATTGTATGTATCATTAGGAAAATAGAACTTGCCCTAGTCATTGAACAGAGAGAACTGAATAGAGGGAATCAGTGAAAGAGGCATTGGAGGACTAAGAAGGCAAAAATAACACCAAGGTGAAAGATAAAAGGTGTAGAAGTATTAGTCACTTAGTCATGTCCAACTCCTCGTGACCCCATGAACTGTAGCCCACCAGTCTCCTCTGTCCATGGAATTTCCCAGGCAAGAATACTGGAGTGGGTTGCTATTTCCTTCCGCAAGAGATCTTCGCGACCCGGGGATGGAACCTGGGTCTCCTGCATTGCAGGCAGATTCTTTACCGTCTGAGCCACCAGGGAGTTGCAAAAGATGTAAGGGTTCAAAATGAACTTCCCCAAATGTACCATTTTGCATGAGGATTATTTCAAACTAAAGGCAAGGGAGACCCTGTGGGTTCAAGAGAAACTATTAAGTGACTAGGATAATTTAAACTGGGAATTTTTCCCAGGAAAAGATTTATTACCAGGAGTAAATTTTATCTAAGTGGCCCCATCTATACAACAGGGCAAACATCCAATTACTCGACATCTGCTCTTCGGATTGTCCTGTGAGTGGTCCTCCCGTCCTTGAAAGCCTCAGGCGTCCATCCCACTCCTTAGCTCAGGAGGGCATTCAGCCCTCTTTGTCTTTCTGTCTGACCCTTTCAGGTACATGGGGGGCTCTGGCCCTTCCACATACGTGGGATTTCTGAAAATAAGAAATTAATTTGATTTTCTCCTGTTAATCTGTCTCATGTCAACTTAATTCTTAGACCAGCCAGAAGAAACTAGGTGTGTAGAGAAAAGTGTTCTTACTCTGTTCACGAAGAAGGTAGCCACCATCCCTCAGGCTGGAGAAACAAAGAGGAGAAGATGGGGTGATCCCAGGAGTGTGGAGGAGCAGCCCCACTCCACACTGGAACCCGGGTCTCTGCAGGTTGCAGTTACACCTCCGCTGCTCGTGGGGAGCAGTGAGGGGGTAGGGGAGAGGGCCTCCTGGAGCTGGGACACAGTTCCCTTTGAAGCAGGTGTTGACTGACTGATGCTGGCATCTCGAGATGTAGCTGTGCCAGAGGAAGCTGGAAACTGAAGCCCACAACTGCTACCAGGTACGGGGTGATCAGGAGCGAAGAATTCTTTCCGGGGTAAAGAATCAGGCGGGGGCGTGGCTGTCGGCCACAGAAGGCAGATGGAGTGACCCTCGCTCTCATCCCTCCGGCTGTGTTGCAGACTCCCTTTAGCGCCCCGTGGACAGAGCCACCCCGGAAGCAGCTAGGAAAGCAGAAACGGGCTTTGCAGAGCTCTGACCGCAGAGCAGGGTCCGGAAAGGGTGCAGAGAGGAGAGATGACCCCTCCACTACCTGCTCACCTAGGATTCATCGTCCTGCGTGGACGAGAGAGACGTCAGCTCAGGGGCATAGGGCAGCAATGAAGCTCTGTGCTCACACTCCATGCATTTATCATCTTTCAATTCTCTTCCACGACTAGCATGCATTAGGACATCACTTTGTGTTTATAAAAATTGCCTTTAAAAAACCGTTCTTCCCTCGCTGCATATGAAAGAAAAACATGACACCCTGACACATTGAGAAAACAGGTGGACAGGGTGTAGGTCTCCTTAGACGAAGGGTACAGTGGGAATTTTTCCCTTCTGGAAAGTTCCTTTGAAAAACCACCCAGGGAGCACGCACTCACCGGGATGCGGTCCACTAGCCTTGCTCCGCTCAGAGAAGCGGCCTGTGCCGCCAGTGTGCTCAGCCCCCTCCCTCCGCCCCGGGCAAGCCGGTGCCTGGCCCTGCTGTAAATATCTCATCGAAGCATCCATGGAATCAGTGGCCATCTTCGCCCTCCAGAGTACCCGCTTGGTTGCCATGGCAACGGCCAGGCTGGGAATCAGGGTGAGTGGTCTCCATGAAAACAGCACAGAGGTTACGTAGAGGGCCATGGAGATGCACACACCTCCTTTCTTTAAAGCTCAGACACATATGGCCGCCAGGGGCGGATCCGATGCTATCCTCCGGTAGGTTGCCCTTTACTGCTTTATGGACACGTTTCTACAGCTGTGGATGGATTTTTGTTTTTTACTCGCCTTTGTCTTCTGCTTTAGCCATTTTCTTCCTTTTTTTCTCTCTTTCCCCCTCCTTCTTTCCTTCCTCCCTCCATCCCTGTCTCTCTTTCTTTTTTAACTTTCATCAAAAGAAAACTGGCTCAGCATCCCCCAGCCTTCCAGAAAACAACAGCATCAGTGTTTTAACATTCATCTTGGTGCCTGCAGATGTACAGGCTCCATGATAACACAGGTGTCTTTATTCTCTTTAATGGCCCTGCAACCACAGGCTAACTAACACATTAGAGCTGGGGGCAGGAGTGAGAGCTGGGGGCAGGAGTGAGTCCTGGGCTGTTTACTTCGCAGCAGACTCCTCACCCCTGTGTGTCCTAGACCCAAACAACAAGTTGCCCTTATTGCAGCCTTAGGAGTTTGAGCCCGGACTAGTGGGGCTAGAAAGGTGTCCCAGTGGCCCGGTGCCCGGCTGGGAGACATAAGGGTCCTGCCGAGCCCGCTTGTCTGGGACGGCACAGGAGTCCCCAGCGAAAGGGCGTGATGGGTGTGTGGGGGAAGCATGGGGCCTGAATTCTGAAGTCCACTCCTGACGTGGCTACGGTTTTTAAAATGTCTTTGCTCCCCTCTTCCCAGCTCTCCCAGTCTGCCAACTCCTGGGGAAGGGATTCTGGAAAACTCTGTTCAATTGATGAAATGCCCTTTGCCCCTCTCTTCAAGGAGCCCTTCAGATCTATTCAAAACTTAAAACCGTAGCAGGAACCCCTGAGTCCTGCCAACCTCATGCCTAGAATTCCTGGCATGCTCTGAAGGGCTGTGTCCCTGAGCATGAGGGACGGGGTGACCTGCCCACTGTGGGGAAGGCTGAGTACTCCCCAAGTCCCTCCCCACCCAGGCCGGGGCCCCCCAGAGTCCAGATGGGGGCAAGTATGAGCCCCAGGGCTGTTGAAGGGTGATGGCAGATGCTGAAAGAGGGCCACGCTTGTGGTGCAGGTGTGTTTATATATTTTTGGCTGCACTGGTTTTGGTGCTGCATGCGAGCTTTCTCTACTTGCAGCAAGTGGGAGCTACTCTTTGTTGCTCTTTGAAGCTACTCTTGAAGCAGTGCTCCGGCTTCTTCTTGCAGTGACTTCTCTTGTTGCGCAGCACAGGTTCTAGAGTGCAGGTTAGTAGTGATGGCACGTGGACTCAGCTGCTCTGCAGCACATGGGATCTTCCTGTACCAAGGATTGAAGCATGGAATCTTCCCAGACCAAGAACCAAACCTGTGTCCTCTGCACTGGCAGGCGGCTTCTTATCTACTGCACCACCAAGCAATTCCTGTGGTACATTTTTAAAATTTACATGGAACAAATGAATGCTTTTAACACAAAAATACAATCAAGTTATTCACCTAGTAAACATGGAATTTATTTAAAAATGTGAAACACGCAGTGTGATGGGCACAGGGCATGGTGTCACCCCCTCCTTCTCGCTCTGCAGGCCTCCATGGTCATGGAAGGAGGTCTTAAGGTGAAAATGAAGTCTATGTCTGTGGAGCCAGGCCGGGGCCCTGCTCTCTGCCTGCACCCCCGTGTGGCCCCTAGTCACTGCCAGCATGCAAGGCTCCAGGTGGGAGAGGTTGGCCCTGGGGAGCCGACCTTCAGGGATATCCTTTGAACTACAGCATCCTGGCTGTCCTTGGATTAATCTTTGAGAGCTGCCTTTATGACCTCTCTCTGTGTAGAAACGCGCAAAAGGAACAGATTTCATAAATTCAAGTTCAGTGCGCTGTGATTCATGGAAGTGACAGCCCTTCCCATAAACCCGCTCCATCTACAGATGCACAGCCCTCGGGCGCTGCAGCTGTCAGCTCTGGTCCCAGGCTGCCTTCCAGGACAGGAAGAGGCCACGCGGGTCAGCTCTCAAATAGACAGTCCCTGAGGAACCACTGCCACGGTCTGCTGGAAGGGGTCCTGACGTGCTCAGAGGCATGGCCCGGGGACCATCTGTCACGTCCCCCCACGCGAGGAGAGAACGGCAGGCCAGACAGTCTCTGCGTCCAGAACATCCCCGTGCCCTGTGGTGATTCCAGGTCCGAGGCTCAGCTTGTTAAGCCGAGGTGCCAGTCTGCTCTGTGACCAGCCCTTCCCCACCCGCAGCCCCGCCCGCTGCACTCTGCCCTCTCCCTGCAGGGGACATGGGTCAGTCTTCGGTCATCCCAGTGCTGAACTCTTTCCCTTTCTTTGGGAAATGCTGCTGCACTGGCTCGGGTGGGAGCTGGTACCCACCTCTCACCGCAGGATCTCCCAACTCTGGACGCTCCTCCCCGCCCTCCCTGGAAGCTGGGGTCAGGCACATGGTCTGGACTTGGTCAGACTCAATCCCCCAGCCCCAGCTTCCCTCCACACAGGGAGTAAGTTGGCAAAGGTGCCCCTTCCCTTAGACAGTCAGACCCAGGCCAGGGGCTCAGGCTTGGACCAGAGAGCACAGGCCCCGGAGTCTGATGGTGGAGCGGGTGGCTTACAGTCCAGGAGGCAGTGTAGGATCCGAGCCGGTCAGTGGGCTCCAGCGTGCGGTGGCAGTGTTCTTGGTGAGAGCATCGGTCAGCCATCCACAGTAACATCTCCCTCCCCAGGCTATTCCTGTGGTGAGGATTTAGTCCTGGTCTGAGCCTCCAGGCCCCTGAACTACACCCGGCCTGGGTGTCCAGTCATCTTTGATTCTCCAGCCTGTCCAGTAACTTTCCAGTAAGCTCTTTTTCTGACTTCAGAAGCCAGAGTCAGTTTTTTGTCGTTTGCATCCAAGAACCCTGGCTGCCCACCACTCAGGGCACCAAACTCCTACTTACCTCGTGCCTGAGGCCTTTGCACTTGCTGTTCCCGTTGCCAGCAACACTCTTCCTCTTGACCCCAACCTGGTCTCACCTCCTCTTCCTCAGCCTCACCTCGCTTGCGCCAGAGGCCTCCCTTGACCCCACATATCCTAGGTTTCCCCCAGCCCAGCACACGCCAAACTCCAGGGTAATTGTCCAAGGCGCCTGCCTGGTTATCACTGCTTCTACTTTCCCCCTTCTATTTGCCATGAAGTGATGGGGAAGTGGAAGCAGTGGCAGCAGATTTTATTTTCCTGGGTTCCAAAATCACTTCAGACAGTGACTGCACAATGAAATTAGAAGATGTTTGCTCCTTGGAAGGAAAGCTATGACCAACCTAGATAGCGTTTTAAAAAGCAGAGATATTACTTTGCAAAATCCGTATCGTCAAAACTATGGTTTTTTCTAGTAGTTATGTGTGGATGTGAGAACTGGACCATAAAGAAGGCTGAGCACCAGAGAATTGGTGCTTTTGAACTGTGATGCTGGAGAAGACTCTTGACAGTCCCTTGGACTGCAAGGAGATCCAGCCAGTCCATCCTAAAGGAAATCAACCCTGAATATTCATTGGAAGGTCTAATGCTGAAGCTGAAGCTCCAATACTTTGGCCACCTGATGCAAAGAGCTGACTCATTGGAAAAGACCTTGATGCTGGGAAAGATTGAAGGCAGGACGAGAAGGGTACGACAGAGGGTGAGATGGCTGGATGACATCACCGACTCGATGGACATGAGTTTGAGCAAGGTCCAGGAGATAGTGAAGGACAGGGAAGCCTGGCGTGCTGCAGTTCATGGGGACACAAAGAGTTGGATGCGACTTAGCAACTGAACAATAATAAATATATAAGATAGATAACTAACAAGTACCTACTTACAGCACAGGGAACTCTGCTCAATATTCTGTAATTCCCTAAAAGGGAAAAGAACTTGAGTAGGTACATATATATGTATAACTGAATCACTTTGCTGTACACTTGAAACTAACACAACATTGTAAATCAACTATACTCCAATAAAATTTAGAAAAAAAATTTTAAAGGCCATTTGCTTGCTACAAAGAGAATATCATTAAAATTCCCAGAAGCAGAAATCTCATAGGTCACATCCCCTGACCACAGTAACAGTTTCCTCATGTGAGGCGACATCAGTGACACTGGTTCAACATAAAATATCATCCACCGAAAGCACCGAATCCATACACGCATATTTAGAAAATGCACTGGGACTCACACAGCAGAACGACTGTTCCAGTTTCTTTCTTTTTCTGGTGAGCTTTGCAGTCATTTTATCAAATTCTAAAAGATAATTGCATGGGATGATAAGAAATTCATTAATGCTAAAAGTTAATTTAGAAATAATTAACATGTTAAAATTTTCTCTTCCCATTCAGTATAGGATACCTCCATCTATTTTTTTAAACATTTTTTATATCTCTCGGTAAAGTCTTATTGCTTTCTTCATGTAGGTCAATAAATTTTACAAAGCTAGCTTAATCCCAATACCAAATGCTTTAAGACTATATATAAAAAGGGAAACTCTACACATATCACATTCACAAATATGGAAGTGGAAGTCCTAAATAAAATCTTTGCAAAAAGAATTAAGTGATGCATTAAAACAATAGCATATCCGAACAAAATATAATTTATGGTGGGGATTTTATCATAGGGAATTTATAAGGAAAGTTAATAGTTTTCTTCTGTCATCGTATCTTGTGAAAACAGAAAATCTTCACCAAATTTGGAGGACATATTGGAATATCTGGTCATGAGACCTATGTAGCGCTTACACTTGGTTTCCTGGGCACCTCAAGGAAAGAGCGAAAGAAAAGAAAGTGAACTCATTAAGAAACTGAAGTTGTTTAGTTGTGTCCGCCTCTTGGCGAACCCATGGACGGTAGCCCACCAGGCTCCTCCATCCATGGGATTTTCCAGGCAAGAATACTGGAGTGGGTTGCTATTTCCTTCTCCAGGGGATCTTCCTGACCCAGGGATCAAACCCAGGTCTCCCGTGTTGCAGGCAGACGCTTTACCTCTGAGCCACTAGGGAACCATCTCAAGGAAACACATACTTACCATCTCCAAAGTGGCTGGAACCAAGGTAAAAGTAAGACATCAAAAGTGATCTTAGGTCAGAAGAGATCTGCCATGTTATCAGGGCACCAGAAATGGTTCTAATTAACACTGCATCAGATAGGAGCCCCAGGGACATCCCTGGTGGTCCAGCAGTTAAAATCCCGTGCTTCGATTGCAGGATGAGGGTTTGATCCATGGTGGGGGATCAAACGAAGAGCTTGTGGGTCCCCTCCCCCTATCCTGCTCAAGCTTCTGCAATAGACCCTTCAATACCTCCCTTCACCTGGCTGAGGCCACTTCCTTAGGTATTGGGTCTTTGGGGGGGCTTATTGGCTGACCTTATCTTCCTCTTGGGACCACTTTTGCCAGGCTGGCTCTAGAGAGCAAGAAGGTCAGAACCCTGTCTTCACGTCTCCACCCCCAGGAACCCATGCCCACTCTCTCTGCCAGGTTCAAGTTGAGCCCCCTCTAGGTTGGGGGATTCTGAGGACAGTTATATAGAGGGGAAGTCAAAGCCCTCCTTTCAGACTGACATGTCAGCACAGTAAGGGTCCAGGCCTCATTCAGGAGCTGGGGATGGGGTGAGGGTGAATACAGGGTCCCTCTCTGTGAGTGAGGAACCAGGGGAACAGAAATGCACCCCTCAAGCTTGCAGCCTTGCTCTTGCATGTCAAACCCAGAGGGAAAGCAGATGAAGAGTCCTGGGTGAAAGGCTTAAGACAAGGGTCATGGGTGTGGAGGATGAGACCCTGGAGCCTGGGCTCCCCTCAACACTAACTGGGGGGAGCATGTCTCTTTAATCCTCAGCCAGCGATTCTTTTCTGTAATCAGCGGCTAACCCTTCATAGACTCACAGCCGCAAGGAGAGAAAGCTCAGTTCACAGGGTCTGATCACCTAGATAAAACAATTTCTTTGTTCGAGAAATCCATTTTTCAGGAATGTAAGCACTCACCCCTCCCCTTCCTCCTCTTTTTGTTTCTCAAAGCTTTTCTTTCCCTGATTAAACTTTGTCATCTTCTATCTTTTAACCTTTCCTTGACTTCTGTTTGTATAGCCCTCGAGAGCACCCACAGGAGGAAGAAATAACCTCAAAGTCAGAAGCATGAAACTCTCTTCCCTTAATTGAAATCACTCCAGCGTTTTAGGCCTCTTGGTCAGTCTTCCAGGGAGGTTAAAAATAATCTGCAAGTCTGAGAACACATTTGATTTGCCTGCGACCGTTCTGCAGCCGCCTCACACTTCCTCCCCTGCTGTCATAACAACGGTACATCTGTTGACAGGAGATAGATAGATCCAAGGTCCTGAAGGTGTCAACTGCTTGTGCCCAAAGACATCTATAGCAGCCTCTTCCTTTCTTTCTTTTTTTTTCTTTCTCTCTGATATTTTCATTTAAGGTCCAAACTTATTTCTTTCTATCCACGAGCTAAGATGGTCAGGCTAATGACCCTCTTAGTGCTTTCCTTCTTTCCTCCCCCTTTCCTGGGTCTTGCCAACTGCAGGGTCCACCCCGGGGGTCTCCTTCCTACATTCCGGAAATCCTACCGAGTCAGCACCCCTTTGAGAATCTGAGGAAAGTGCTAGGTCCACTCTTCTGGAGTAAGAACAGACAGACCTGAATTCCACTCCATCTCAGGGGTTCATGGATGAAGTCTGCCTCTGGGCCACCGTGGGTCCAATTCTCTCAACATTAAGTCAGATAATGACCTGGATCAGACTCCCCTGAGGTGCTGGTGGAAACACGCAGGTCCCCAGACCTGGATCGGAATCTTTGGGATGGACGCCAAGAATCTGGAGGTTTACGGAGCATCTTGGGCGGTCACCTGCAGTGAACTCTGGGAAGTGCTGTTAGGACCCCATCCACCCACAGATCCCTGAACTAATCTGCTTCTCTCCAAAACTATTCAGGTCACTTTACACTGAACTGAGCCCTCCGGGGCCAATAACCATGTTTTACAGTCAATACACCCTTAGCTTGATTACTATTCATGGAGAGCTTGGATCATCCAAACTCTTATTTTCGTTAATTCTCCAAATCAATGACATTAGTGTATTTTAATGTCAGCTCGCATGTATGAAGTTTTGGCTCCTGAAAGGTAACGTCATTTGGACAGCTTTTCTTGGAGCAAGCTTTTATATTTGAGCTACAATAGCTTAAAAAATGATATTAATAATTAAATTCCATTAAGATTGCAGAGCCATGAAGACCTCAGTTAATCTTGGTTAGTATCAAATACTATCATTTTCTAAACCACACTCATTCTACTGCAAACAGTATTATTTATATTTTACTTCAAGTGAAAATTTAAACAAAATATTTATGCACAGAGGAAACACACAAGCAGAACTCTTCAGATTTTATCCTGTGAAACTACAAAGAATAGCAAAGGAGACTAAACACACACCCAAGGGGTGTGAGATCTAAAGATGCCGATACAAGTGGAGAATTTCTTTCAAGTATTCATTTCACCATAAAAATTGTTGAAATTTTTGCATGACTCAGTATAACTTATCTGTATTAAAAGTCATGATTTCCCCTCAAAGTTTCAAGCAAAATTTCTCCGTGAAAGTGTTTCACGTTTATTTAGACTTTATATACTGCTCAGCACACCTCTGTTTTAAGAAATCTGACCTTATATCCTTTATATTTCTGCTGTTTACCTATTTACTTCTATATTTGCTGGCATCCAAATGCTGGCCTGAACAAAGCCCAGTAACTCTGCTCCTTTTCTCTCCACTGAGAATTGAACCAGACACATAGTAAGCATTCGGTGAACACTTTGCGATGGATAGCAACACGGATACACATGTCACTGCTTATTTGAATTCACTTTGAAACCATTTGGCGGCTGACTTCTGTTATCCTCCACTTCCACATGACTTGTTTTAAGACAATCTAGCTGGAAATGCTGACAAATGCCAGTGCTCAACGAAGCTTTGGTTCTTCCTGGCACAGAATCCAACTTATTCCATTCATAGCATGGACAGTCATCACCATATGTTCCCTCACATTGTAACTGCTTGAGCAGCTCAGTTGTGGAATCTATTAACATTTTGTCACTGATAAGCTACATTCTTCACTTACATGATGAATTTCTATAAAGGTTGACCTCTTTTCCTTAACAGGGCATAGTAGATGCTAAATGCAAGATGGCTGCTGCTGATTCGTTCGTTAAAGATGTTTCTAGTGATACAGGATGCTTGATGAATTCTTAAGAGTCCTTCACCTTGGATCTTGCTTGCTAATATAAAGTGAAGTCGCTCAGTCGTGTCCGACTCTTTGTGACACCATGGACTGTAGCCTACCAGGCTCCTTCCTCCATGAGTTCTCCAGGCAAGAGTACTGGAGTGGGTTGTCATTTCCTTCTCCAGGGAATCTTCCCAACCCAGGGATCGAACCCGGGTCTCATGCATTCCAGGCAGACGCTTTAACCTCTGAGCCACCACTGCTTTGCTAATATAAAGGAAAGCAGCTAATATTTCTCACCTGTACTTGATTCTTTTGTGAAGTACCTGGGGGAGGGATTTTAGGTGAAATGATGTAGGGTCTTTATTTTCCAGGCATTTACAGCTTGGTAAGTGAGACTACTCTAACAAGAAACCTGAGATGCTTTAAGAATATCAGCTATGTATTTATGATAACAGAAGATTGTTCTCTCCTTCAGTCTTTACAATTTTTACTTCATTTACCTTTTTATTGAAGCATAGTTGATTTGCAATGTTGTGTTAGCTTTGGGTATACAGCACAGTGATTCCTATATATGTTCTTTTTCAGATTATTTTTCCTTAAAGGTTATTACAAAATATTGAATATAGCTCCCTATGCCATACAGTTGTTGTTTGGTGGCTAAGTCATGTCTGACTCTCTGTGACCCCCTGGACTGTAGCCCGCCGGGCTCCTCTGTCCATGGGATTCTGCAGGCACAAATACTGGAGTGAGTTGCCATTTCCTTCTCCAGGGGATCTCCTTGACCCAGAGATCAAACCCACATCTCCTGCATTGGAAGGCAGATTCTTTACCACTAAGCCCCAGGGAAGCTCATGCTATGCAGTAGGTCCTTGCTGGCTATCTATTTTGTGTATATTAGTGCGTGTGTGACAATCCCAAACTCCTAATTTATCCCTTTCCCACCTCTTCCCCTTTAGTCACCATAAGATTGTCATCTACCTCTGTGGGTCTATTTCTGTTTTGTAAATAAGTTCATTTGTATCTTTTTTTTTTTTAAGTGAAGTAAGCCAGATAAAGACAAATATACGATATTGCTTATATGTGGAATCTTAAAACAATAATGTCAGACTTTTCAGAATGACGCTTCTCACCACTGGGCAGACACTTCCTCTCTCAGCCTTTGCGTTTCCTGACTTCTCATTTCCAGGCCTCTGCACGCTCCCTGCCCACCTGGGTCCCCTCGCTTCTCCAGAGCATCACTTCTCTTCTGCATGCCAGTCGGAACTCTCCCTTCTTTTCTAGACTATTACACTCTCTTAATTTATTTTTATTTTTCAATCTGTTGGGTATAAAGGAAACAGATTGGGTGCAAAGCACTGTGTAAAGCAAGACGTTAGAGGAGTGTGGCTCAGGGATATTTGGGGATAACAGTGATGACAGTAGGAACCCGAGTGAGTCCCGGGCCTGGGCCACGTCCTCTTCTCGGTGCTGGATGGGGATTATTCATAAATCGTGAGATTCTCAAAGCAACCACGTGCAGGAGACATCATGGTTCCAGAGGAGGAAATTGAGCAGAGAGAAGTAAAGGAAGTCAGTCTCATCCAGGGCAGAGCAAGCCTCTCCCTACAGATGTGCAGCAGAGTCTACCTGGGAAGCTCACAGGCCCCCATAGGCCACTCAGCACCCTGCCCTGTCCTGTGGCTGCAGCACCTGCTGGATACTTTGTGCATCAAGTCTTCACCGACAGGATGTAGGGCTAATTGTGCCCACTTTACAGATGAGAAAGATGAGGTTGAGAGTGGTTGGAAAAGCTCTCCATGATCACAGAGCCAAAAGGTAGGAAAAGAACCCAGGATTCCGACTCCAGTGTATGTCTCCAGAGTCTGTGCTCCTGACCGCTCAGCCCTGGGGTTGACACGTGTGCATGTGTGTAAGTTACGCAATTTATAATTGTAGACCCATGCTACAAGTCGATGCAGTTTCTGGCCATCGATAACCTGTGACCTGCAGGCATGCACCTGGGGACTCAGGCATGCTTTTCCCCTGCCTGCTAACCACAGCATTCTGGCTCCCTGCGATTCAGTCATTGATCTGGTTTGCTGACCTGCAAAGGTTTCATCCATTAAAAAATAAATAAATAAACCTGCCCTGTCTCTTCTTGAATGTTTGGATTGGTTTTGTGGTGGGATTGTAGTTCTTGAGAGCAGGTGGAGGTTTTGTACAATTGCAAAATAGTACAAGTTCTAACATTAAGGCTGAATTGTTTTTTCCTGCAAAAGTGAATGCTTCAACTTTTCACATTTCAGGGCTTTAATTATAACAGTTAATAAGTTATCATTACAAGAACTTTTAGTTTTTTGAAAATTAAAAGATAAATGATAAAACACTGCTGTATATTAAAATATTGGAAAGATGAGCTCCTTGGGGTTTTAATGGCCCCTTAGCAGTCTGTCCGTCATCATTCAGAATCTTTCTCTGCACTCTCTATGTTCCTGCCTAGAGAATAAGGCTTTTCATGTACAAAGTGACACAATTTTTCTAGCAGAGCTGTAACTGAAACTAGTGGGCAGGATAAATTAAGATGGAGGGGGATCTTTTTATCTTCTCTTATCTGCTCAGACTCTGAAATAGTCTAACTCAGAGATTTTTGCTTGAAGAGACCTTTTACTAGTGTGTGTTTGAGGCGGGTGGTGTTCAAGGGACACTTAGCCCCTCAAAACCACCAAGACTTTCATTTCATCCCTATACATCCCCAAGGAGGAAGGTCATGTTGGGGGTCTCCAAGACCACCCCCTGGTTGGTGACGCACTAGAACTCCCAGAACTTAGCCCCAGGGCTTTTACTGGGGGCTGGTCCCTCTGCATCCTCTGCCTGGCAAGGACTCAAACTCCAGACTCCCTGGAGGAGAGCAGGGGCTCAGCACAAACCATCCTGGTCACACTAGCAGTGCAGGTGATCCGATCAGTCCAGGGAATGCAGGAAACCTCCCCCGGAAATTCAAGCTCCCAGACCAGCCAAGGGCCTTCTCAAATGCAGACTTTCCAAGCACAGGAGCCAGGTCAGCAAGAGAAGTTTTGTCTGTCCAATGGTCACAGCTTCCTTGGTCCCTCATCAAGACTTTGGGCCGGTAAGAACCCCAGGGAGGGTCTGGGCAGCCCACACCTGAGCCTCCCACAAGGCAGGGGCTTGCTGGGGGAGATGGAAACAGTCCCTACTCCTGCCACCGGGGCCTTAGAGAAGGATGCCCTGATCTGGGGGAATAGCCAATAGCCATGTCGCATTCGACAGCATGCCCTGCAGGTACCACACACATGCCCCACAGACATGATACACACACACACACACACCACACACACATGCTAGAAGCACACATATCAGACACCACACACAAAATGCATGCAAACCACACACATCACGCACACACACCCGAAACACACCCCACACTCATCACATACCACACACACACCCCACTTCATACATTGGCATACAAGTTAAAAGCAGGAGAAAAGACAAAACATCATTTTAGCATTGTAAAATGCTGAGTTTAAATTGCTGTCACAAAGTCATCATCTTATAATCATTTAATCATAGCCAGGACTTCAGATGTAGATGACTTTTGCCAGTTTCAGTGATAGACAGAACCAGGGGTCTGACAAGGACAGAGCTTGAATGTATAAAGTCATTGGTGTGGTTGTTTCACGAGTGTGCAGAATGCGAAGGAGACAGCATATATGTGATCCTCACTTCCTAATCCAAAGTGGAGAATAAAGACTTTTTCTCTTCTTTCTTTTTTCGTTTAGGCCACACCTTGCAGCATGAGGGATCTTAGTTCCCCAACCAGGGATCGAACCCCTCACTGCCTGCAGTAGAAGCCTGGAATCTTAACCACTGGACTACCAGTGAAGTCCCAAGCCTCGCACTCTTATCTACACTGAGGAGACACATTTTTGTATTAAGTCGATAGACAACCATTTACTGAAATAATTATAGACTGGAAAACCTACACCACACGCGTTAGCTGGTATTTCAGTGACTTTCAGGCACACTACGAAGTGAGTATGTATAGCAATAAGATGAATCATATAACATGCTCTAATAGAAGATAAGACACGACGGCTGACACCGTTTAGGATTTACTGTTCTCCAAGCCCTGGGTCCTTCACTGCCCAGGCTTCTCTGACAGTTCTGTGGGGTCCTTAGGGGACAGGTGTCCTTACTCTCTTCATCTTGCAGATGAAGAAAGAAAGCTAGAGAGAGCTTGGCCGGCATTGTCTCCTTGCACAGAACTGGAGCCCAGATCTCACCGACTCCCAAGCCGTGCTATTAAAAACTAAACCAAACATCCGTTCCAGAAAAGCATGAGTCACAGTAAGTATGCCCTACTTCTGTGCCTTCCCAGAAATATGCCTGGAACACAGTTGCAGCAAATATAATATTGGGATTTTTCAGGAACAAGGTTTTTATCTGATGATGCATCACTCAAAAACGTCACATAGGTTGTCCGCTTGGAGGTCTCTCCTTGCTTGGGGCCTGGCGCTATCTGGGGGCAGGAAAGGCTCTCAGGAGGGTTTCCTATGGAAGACTTATCACTGTAATCATAGTCCAAGATCCCCCGCCCTGCTCGCGTGTGCTGCTTTCCCATCACCAGGACATAGTTACTCACACACCAAGCTCACCCCAAAGCAAAATTCAGAGACACGCTCATTCCCTCTTGATGCGGTAGGTAGGGCCTGTCTTGAGATGGTTCATCCAAGCATTTGCGAGAGCTTTGCCAGCATCCGGCATGCTAGGTTCTGGCTGTGAGATGAGCCAACGGCAGAGAAGAGGAACATGGACAGGAGTGACACTGGGGTCTGCTGGGATCTTCCAGGGTTACCCCAGGGCCACCCCAGCGGCTACCACCAGCAGGGTTTGAGCTCGGTGCAGAGCGAGGCAGAGGCAGACATCTGGGCTGTGATGATATCTGAGTCCTCAGTACATTGAGGAAAGAATTCTCTGGAGCAGTGAGACTAGCTCTTGAAACTGGTGTGGTGTGGCGTGGGAAGAGGGCTAAGGAGAGGGCCCATAAAACACTCACCATCCACAGTAGGTGGAAGGAAAGGACACTGCAAGGGGACCTAGGAGGGGGTGCATCGAGGAGCTGGGAGCCAGGGTTGTCAGGAAGAACCATCAAAGCCGAGGCAGCGAGTTTGAGGGAAAAAGAAAGCAATCAAGAGCACCAGACGCTGCAGGGGCGAGTGAGGTAAGGACCGAGAGAGGTCCTGTCTTGCAGCAGTGAGGAGCTGCCCTTTCCCAGGGCAGGCTCAGAGACACATGGAAGGGGAAGGCATAGCAAATTTTGGCCAATGAGGGTAGGATGGTGGGGAGAAGCAGAGACTCCTCCAGGAGGGGAAGGGGTAAAACTCCAAGGGCGAGAGCTAGAGGGCCATGCAGAGAGACAGAGAGAGACAAAGGGACAGAGACAGAGTCTGCCAGAGATGGAGACACAGAGAGACAGAGACACAGAGAGAGAGAGACAGAGACTCGGAGAGAGACAGAGAAACAGAGTCTGCCAGAGATATAGACAGAGATAGACCAGAAAGAAAGAGATACAGAGAAACAAAGAGTTTGCCATCAAAGAGAGAGACAGACAGACAGACAGAGACATAGACACAGAGATGGGAGGGGATGGGAAAGAAAGACAGAAGGAGGCTGTGTTGAGTTGCTCAGTCGTGTCTGACTCTTTGCAACCCTATGGACTATGGCCCGCCAGGCTCCTCTGTCCATGGGATTCTCCAGGCAAGAAGACTGGAGTGGGTTGCCATGCCCTCCTCTAAGGGATCTTCCCAACCCAAGGATTCAGCCCAGGTGTCCCACATTGCAGGCAGATTCTTTACCACCTGATCCACCCGGGAAGCCAAACAGAAGGAACCAAAGGGATAGGGGGCTAGAAGGAGACAGAGAAACAGAAAAAGATGGGAGCAGAGAGAAAAAGAGAAGAAGGGGAGAGAGTTGCTGTGAGGCAGATGCAACTTGAACAAGGCTGTATTTTGAGGACTGTAAATCTGGCTACGGGAGTCCTCTGTGCACAGTGGAAATCCAATACCTGATGAAGACATGATAAGGAAGATGGGCATCTTGATGACAGTGCAGAGGGAATGCGCTGGGATGACCCCCACTCCGGGCATCTGCGGGGTGGGACCTGTGGTCCCTGGAGGTGCCTACAACCTCCCCCATCACACTTGTGATCTTGAGGAAAATGTCAGTTCCACAAGGGACACTGAGTGTCCACTGCTAGTGTACACGCTTACAGCTTAGTGCCTGTGCCATGGCTGATCAGGTTGCTGTCGTTGTTGGGTCGTCGCGTCCTACTCTTTGCTACCGCCTGGACTGTAGCCTGTCAGGCTCCTCTGTGGGATTTCCCAGACAAGACTACTGCGGTGTGTAGCCATTGCCTTCCCTGGGGAGATCTTCCCAACCCAGGGATTGAACCTGCGTCTCCTGCATGGCAGGTGGGTTCTTCACCGCTGAGCCATCTAGGGCAATCAGGAGTGATACACACAAAGCACTCTTTATAGGAGAGGGTGTCCCTTTCTACCCAGGAAACTGACTGCATAATCTTGAGTCTCGTGCAAACTGTAAGCCCCAACTTTGCCTCTGTGTCCACTTTTCGTCTCACACAGCTGGACTTCGTTTGGCCCAGACGATCTCAGAACATCTGAAAAAGCTTTGTGGAGCATCTCTGCTCCCTGCGGAAACTGCTGGTAGCTACTTCTCGGTCACGTTCATGTGATGAAGTGTTAATGATATGTAGATGAAATGTCATTATGAAAGATAATTTGCCTGCACACACAGCAAAAGGGAAGATTTTTTAAATCTTTAAATAATGGCACAAAATGTCTCCAGCATCTTGAACATGTTTCTGTCCATTGTTTCATATTCGGAGTCAGAGCTGGACAGAATCATTTAAAAACCTGGAAAGAACTTGGGATGTGGGCCATGTGACTCTTTCTCAAAAGGCTAAAGGTTTCAGAAGAGCTAACTGTCTCCTGTACCCGCGCCACACAGGAGAGCACTTCTAAATGTTAATACTGCATTTAACCTTGGTAGCCTGACCTTGAGGTAGCAGAATAGCACACTAGATGAGAACGATGCTCTCCATAGATTGGCCTCTGCAAGCACTTTCGAAGCACGGTGTCTTGGTCATGCTTGAAGGCAACTTTTATGGGTCTCATGTAGATGAACATGAATCACTTATTTATGGATATTTGACATTTGCTGGTGTGGTAACTCACTCTCTGGACATTTGTTATATTTATTTTAATTCTTTCTGAATACAGCAGAGAATTTAGTGCTTTCTAAATCTGCATATGTATGCAGGTAGTTTTTCTTCTTGTGCATGCATCCATTAGCCAAGTGGGGTTTGGGGACTTTGTTATGATGAAAATAGTGTTTTCATGCATGTGGAAAGAGGATTCAAATAGCACAGAAAGAATGCAATGAAATGTCAGTCTCTTCTGTCTCACATCTTTGGCTCCATGGTTAGAGACAACCACTGTAATTCTTTCTTGTGTTCTTGTGTGTCTTTTTGGAAAATCTCCACACATATCATATATCTGAATTTATATCTAACATACACATGCATACACACGTATATTTTTTGTTGTTGTTCAGTTTCTCAATCATGTCGAACTCTTTTGAAGTCCATGGGATTTCCCAGACAAGGGTACTGGAGAGGATAGCCATTTCCTTCTGCCTACAGTGCAGGAGACCTGGGATCAATCCCTGGATCTGGAAGATCCCCTGGAGAAGGAAATGGCAACCCACTCCAGTATTCTTGCCAGGAAAATTCCATGGACAGAGGAGCTTGGTGGGCTACCATCCATGGGGTTGCAAAGAGTTGGACACAACTGAGTCACTAACACACTTCTCCAGGGAATCTTCCCTACCCAGGGATTGAACTCATATTCTTTGAGTCTCTTGCAATGGAAAGTGGATTCCTTACCACTGTGCCCCATGAGAAGCCTGTATATATAAACAAACACAACTTTTCATGGAGCTGGAGGCATTTGTCAACTAGGTTTCTTTTAGTTATCAATATCTGGGTGATCCTAACCTCATCGACACACAGATTCATCTCCTTTTATAGCTCTGAAGTTTTTGATCACGTGGAAGTAGCTTAGATTATTTAATAATTTTTCTGTGGATGGACATTTCAGTTTCTGACTAGTATAAACAATTTTTCATGGAAGGCTTCTGTCTACAGTCAACTTTCAATCTCTATGGCTACCTATGATATTAATCCCACTTTCCTGAATCATCACTCTGCCCTGAAGTCTAATTTTCATATCTGATTTATGACCTCTTTGGCAAGGAAAAAAAGTAGGGTTGTTTTTATTCAGTTCTTTTGCCCACTTAGCACTAGATAAAATCATCACAAAGACATGGTCCATGAACAGCAGGCTGAAAATCAAGTTAAGAGACACTAGATAAATAAGCTAGAATGCAATAAGAGATAGTAAATTTCTTCCATCCCATAAATTAAATTTATTCTCTTTGCATTTGTTTTCCTTTATCTTTCCACCATAAGCCATAACAGACAGGAAAACTGCTGGCTTGTCTTCTGGTCTGACCATTTCCAGCAAGCCTTGCCTCTCCTCCTAGACCACACTAGTCCATCAGAAAGCAGGCAAAGCAGGGCTGCCCCCGGGTCTAACAAGACGTGGCTGGCAGCTGTGGTCCAGGTGCAGAGGACAGGGAGAGGGCCTTCTGAATGGCTGGCCTGTTGTCATGACAGCAAGAGAGATGGCTGGAGTGAAGCCCAGTGTCCTGGATGTCAAGTGTCCAATGGCACCATGGAAAGGCTGAGGTCCAAGGTGTGGGTGCCCTCAAAGGGCAGCCAGCTGCTCTTGGGATCCAAAGTCCCGCTGGGCTCCACGTCTGGGCAGGGCTGTAAGAAAGATCTGAGAGCGTGTTCCTTTCTCCAATAAGCTCCTAGTTTCTCTCTGGAGAATTTTACCCTGATATTCCGTGGCCATATTTTAGCTCTTCCAGGCGACCCACTAGCAGAATACATAAATTATATCCCCACTCTCTCTCTCTCTTTTGCCTCCTTTGCTTAGGAGTTTTGAGAAGCATAATTGCATTTTCTCTAAGATGTAGCTCTGAAAAAGGATAATTCAATATCTGCAAGGGGATTCAGGTCACTGATAACTGCAGTCCCCTCAAAGGAGAGAAGTTGCGGGAGATGAAGGGTCTAGGGGGGTAAAGCACTTCTTTTTCACACCTTAGTACTTTCCAAAATATTAAATGGTATGTTTTGCCTGAGACTAAAATATGACCATTTGGTCATTTCCATCTTGGTTCTCTTGAATGTAGTTTCTCAGGAGAGACACCCTGGCTCTTCTTTGAACAAATAAAAACTGGACGCTCATAAATATTAGGATGTTTTTGACCAGAATGAAAGTATCAAAAAGAAGAAAAAGGTGGGGCTAAATTTCCCTTTGCCTTTAATTGTTGCTCTGATAGCCCTTTCACCTTATCTTGGGAACTTTTTATCTGGGTCTTCTCTCTCCTTGGAACTTTCTCTGTGTTGTGTAGAGGCCATGTCTCCTCACATTCTTTCAGATGACAGCATTTCCTGGAATGTCTTCCTGGGCCATGTTGGGGTTGAGAATTGGGTTTTGAGCTCTGAATCCCTTTGCTTAGCACCTCCCTGTATGTACCAGGTAGCATTGCTTTCTGAAGCTGAGCAAACACTGCTGACCAATTCCCATCTTTTGCTAGAACTCTGTGGTGAAAGCTAGGTTGGAGAAAGCAGCTTAGGCCAGGGATAAAGTGAGGCTTGCCCTTCTCTGCTTCTGAATACAAGAAGGCCAGTCCCACAGAGCTTATCTACCCCCTGACAGGCGGAGACAGACAGCACACCTACTCCTGGAGACACTTCCCGTCACTGGTCACTAGTGAGATGTAACCCAGTGAAGTTAGTCTCCAGCCAATCAGATTAGCTACCCCCTTTCCCAGTGATGCAAGCAGGGTAGACACAGGTATGTGCCTGGGGGAAGTATGCTCCTGCAGAAACAGAAGGAAATGCCTCCTTCATCACAGACATAAATAAAGGTGATTGTCCTTTTTTAATTTGCTTCCTTTATTTTTGGTTGTGTTGGGTCTTTGATGCATTGCTCGGGCTTTCTAGTTATGGGGAATGGGGGCCACTCTTCCTTGTGGTACTCGGGCCTCTCACTGTAGTGGCTTCTCTTGTTGCAGAGCACAGGCTTTAGGCACAGGGACCTCAGTAGCTGTGACTCCCAGGTTTAGTAGTTGCTGCTCAAGGGTCCTAGGGCATGCGGGTTTCCACAGTTGTGTGGCACATGGGCTAAGTTGCTCTGTGGCGTGTGGATTTTCCTGGGTCAAGGATCAAACTTGTGTCCCCTGCACTGGCAGGCAGATTCTGTATGCACTGCACTACCCGTTGCTCTTGTTCCGTCACTAAGTTGTGTCTGAATCTTTGAGACCCATGGACTGCAGCCCCCCAGACTTCCCTGTCCTTCACCATCTCCCAGAGTTTGCCCAAACTCATGTTTATGGAGTCAGTAATGCCAGCCAACCATTTCATCCTCTGTTGTCTCCTTCTCCTCCTGCCCTCCGTCTTTCCCAGCATCAGGGTCTTGTCCACAATTGTCTTGAATGCAAGTAAAAAATTAATAAATATGATTTAAAAGGTCTCATAGTTTTAATTCCAAGAGCTACTTCAAAATAGAATTATCTGGATTCTGGTTGACTCCATGTAGGGAGTGAACAAACAGAAGGGAAAGACAAGTATGTCTATTATCTACTGCCTGTTGGCTGTACTTGCTCGATAAGCCTGGTGGAGACATATATAGACAGAGATTTGAGTTCAGCACTCTATGTTGGTAGCTTCTGGCTTTTGGCAGTGATTAGTTCAGTTCAGTTCAGTCGCTCAGTCATGTCTGACTCTTTGCAGTGACAGAGACTGAGAAATCATGAGAAGTAGCTGTGATTAAGTCCCCAGAGACAGGAGGATGAGAGGGTCCAAGATGAACCACTGGGGGCCACCAGGCCTCTGTGGATAAGCAAGACAAGTCTAGGCCGTGATTGGAGAGAGGAGGAAGCATGGCTTTGTAGCCTCCTGTTTGGAGGTCCTCATTGGTGTTGTACCTCTATCCCAGCCAGTTATCAGCACAAATCTGTCCTGCCTTATCAGGGCAGTGTGTGTGGGAAGTACTGTCAGTTAGCCAGGCCAGCTGGTTTTCTTCAGTTCTTCTGTTCAGTTCAGTCACTCAGTCGTGTCTGACTCTGCAACCCCGTGAACAGTACGCCCGGCCTCCCTATCCATCACCAACTCCTGGAGTCCACCCAAACCCATGTCCGTTGTGTCGGTGATGCCATCCAACCATCTCTCTTCTGTTGTCCCCTTCTCCTCCTGCCCCAATTCTTTCCCAGCATAAGGATCTTTTCAAATGAGTCAGCTCTCCACATCAGGTGGCCAAAGTATTGGAGCTTCAGCTTCAACATCAGTCCCTCCAATGAACGCCCAGGACTGATCTCCTTTAGGATGGACTGGTTGGATCTCCTTGCAGTCCAAGGGACTCACAAGGATCTTCTCCAACACCGCAGTTCAAGAGCATCAACTCTTCTGTGCTCAGCTTTCTTTATAGTCCAACTCTCACATCCATATACGACCACTGGAAAAACCATAGCCTTGACTAGACGGACATTTGTTGGCAAAGTAATGCTTCTGCTTTTTAATATGCTGTCTAGGTTGGTCATAACTTTCCTTTCAAGGAGTAAGCGTCTTTTAATTTCATAGCTGCAGTCACCATCTGCAGTGATTTTGGAGCCCAGAAAAATAAAGTCTGACACTGTTTCCACTATTTCCCCATCTGTTTGCCATGAAGTGATGGGACTGGATGCCATGATCTTAGTTTTCTGAATGTTGAGCTTTAAGCCAACTTTTTCACTCTCCTCTTTCACTTTCATCAAAAGGCTCTTTAGTTTTTCTTCACTTTCTGCCGTAAGGATGGTGTCATCTGCATATCCGAGGTTATTGATATTTCTCCCGGCAATCTTGATTCCAGCTTGTGCTTCCTCCAGCCCAGTGTTTCTCATGATGTATTCTGCATATAAGTTAAATAAGCAATATACAGTATACAGCCTTGACGTACTCCTTTTCCTATTTGGAACCAGTCTGTTGTTCCATGTTCAGTTCTAACTGTTGCTTCCTGACCTGTATACAGGTTTCTGAATGGCAAACCACTTCAATATTCTTGCCTCCAGAACCCCATGAACAGTATGAAAAGGGTGGTTTTCTTAGAGAAATACTTTAAGAAGGATGGAGCGATCAGCAGGATCCGGTGAAAGGCCAGGTAAGCAGGGAACACAAAGGCCTTGGGTGTTTCCTGTGGTCACCAGTGCCCTTAGGGACTGGATTTAGGACATAGCAGAGGGCAGGAGTAAGAAAGTGAAAGGGATTTTCTATGATTGATGGAGCAGAGCTTCAGGTTACACAAGCCCAGTGTAGTTCATAAAGAGAAATAATCATCTCCAGTGGTTATGTCTCTAACAGATGCAGCAGGAGCCAAAGAACTCTATTACAATGCTTGAGCTATTTTCACAGAGAGGACAGAGCCACATGGAGCCAGCTGTCATGCTGGAAGGGAAGAGACCTCCTGAGTGACCGCACCATAGAGAAAGCCAGAGTGGGCACCACCCCGCCTTCCTCCACCGCGGCTAAGAGCACCGCGGCTAAGAGCCGCCAGGGCTTGATGAAGGCACAAAAGCATGATTGTTCCCATCTCTTTTGGGTCCAGCCAACTAGGTTTTAATTAAATGAAAATAATAGGCATCTCCATTCACCTGGGGAGGAAGAGGGAGGCAATGTGAAGGAATCCAAGTTTCCATCAAACACTATTCAGTTCATGGGGTAGAACTCTAATCACTGGGAGTCATTGTTACCTGTTTTTTTTTTCCCCCTCCTCTTTCATCACTGTGGCTATGAGAGTCAAAATTTAATTATGGTGATTGAATTATTAAAGAACTCAGAAATAACTTTTGCATACCAAGCTTTTTCCTCCCCTTCAGCTGAAAAGACTGGCACTAACGTGAGGGTTTTCTGTCATTTTAGCAGCCCTAAGTTCTAGTTGCAATGTGTCTGGTCTTGATGTCCTTGATTAAAGTTCACTTGAGAGATGAAATTTAAGGAGAGATTGAAAATAATCTTATAGAAGAATCTTACCTGAAAATAATATTGACAGGAAAGATAATGATTTCTAAATTTTCATACCTATTTCAGTCATATAATAGAGACTGACTATTGATAATGAAGACAGGAACGGGAGAAAAAACAAACAAAACTTTTAGCTATTTTTTTTTTTGCCCCAAACAGAAACAACCACTAAATGTTCATAGTCGTGATTGTTGGGAAAATGAGAACCTCAATTATTTAGCCTTGTTGCTTCACAGAAATCAGAAATGAGGCAACCTGAACTGGAATTTTGGTTTGTTTGTTTCTCGTGAAAACCATCAGAAAAGGCAATGGCACCCCTCTCCAGTACTCTTGCCTGGAAAATCTCGTGGACCAAGGAGCCTGGTGGGCTGCAGCCCATAGGGTCGCTAAGAGTAGGACATGACTGAACGACTTCACTTTCACTTTTCACTTTCATGCATTGGAGAAAGAAATGGCAACCTACTTCAGTGTTCTTGCCTGGAGAATCCCAGGGACGGGGGAGCCTGGTGGGCTGCCGTCTATGGGGTCACACAGAGTCGGACATGACTGAAGTGACTTAGCAGCAGCAGCAGCAGCAGCATGAAAACCATGAACTTGAATGGAGAGATCCTTTCTTTTTTAACTGAAATATAATTAATTTACAATGCTGCATTAGTTTCAGGTGTACAGCAAAGTGATTCAGTTTAAAATATATATACATACATAAAATATATATATGTGTATATATATGCACATATATATGTACTTCCTTTGTCTGAAGAAAGTCAAAGAAAAATATGACATCACTTTATGTAGAATCTAAAAAATAATACAATGAATTTGCTTATGAAACAGAAACAGGCTCACAGACATAGAAAACAGACTTATGGTTACCGAAGGGGAAAGTAGGAGGGCGGGGATAAATGAAGAGCGCATGCTTAGTCGTGTCCCACTCTTTGTGACCCACTGGACTGTAGCCCTCCAGGCTTCTCATGGGATTCTCCAGGCAAAAGTATTGGAGCGGGTTGGCATTTCCTCCTCCAGAGGATCTTCCCGACCCAGGGTTTTAACCCAAGACTCCTGTGTCTCCTGCATTGGCAGGAAGATTCTTTTACCACTGAACCACCTGAGAAGCCCTAAATTAAGAGTAGATCCTTTTTATTTCCAGGCATCTAACCTCTTGCATGAAATAAAAGTCTTCAAGCATCACAGACTCATTTAACTCCACCAAAATCTACTGCCCTTCTCGCAAAACTCCCTTGGAACCAATGTGTCTTAGTCCCTTCCATGTGTCCCCTGATGCAGGCACTTCTCCAAAGATGAGCCTCTCTGGGTCCGACCCACTCCAGGACTCTGAGGGTGTGATCCCTTAGCAGGGATCTCTGCTAAGGAAGCACTCCCACCAAAGAACTTCCATCCTGGACCACCTGGCTTTGGCTGCTTCAAGCCTTGTTCTTTCTCTGCCCAACTGGCCTCCTTTATTTTCAACTTCTGGTTCCCGCTCCCTTTATGGCTGCCTGCCCTCTGAATTAAATGCAAAAATTGATTTCTTCCAATCTCTTATCTCAGCTGGGTTTCCTGCATGCTGATCTCCTCTCTCTTCCATTAATTTGTGATTCTTTGAACAACTTTCCTGGTGACATCCCTGCAGACTCTGCCAGGCTCCTGGTCCCCAATCTTGGTCAATAATAACCCCTCCTACTCTGCCTTGGAGACAAGACCGAATCTGCATCTGAGAATCAACACCTCTAAGCTCTGAGCCCCAAAGAGAAGCACTTTCTCAGTTTAACACATGGGGCTCTAAGACATCTAGTCACACAGCCCCAGAGAATCAGATTCAAGTATCCATTCATTTATTCAATACATACGGATGGAACATTTACTAGGCATGAGGCAAGAGGCAAATCAGCCTCTGGAGGCATCCATCTCTTATACAAGAAGCTCAGTAGAGGGCACTCCTGTATTATGATAGTTAACAGGAGGCCATGAACCTGAACCCAAGGATCTAATCAGAAAAGGCAAATAATCACACACACTCTATGCTGTGGACACACACATCCTGTTCTGTATTTATTCTTGTGAAAGTGTGGAAGTGTGAGTCACTCAGTCATATCCGACTCTTTGCAATACCATGGACTGTAGACCATCAGGCTCCCCTGTCCAAGGAATTCTCCAGGCAAGAATGCTGGAGTGGGTTGCCATTCCCTTCTCCAGGGGATCTTCCTAACCCAGGGATCCAACCCAGGTCTCCTGCATTGCAGGTGGATTCTTTTACCATCTGAGTACAGTAGCCACATTCAACTGTGGATGGGATGCTTACCCTTGAATCTTATGTCATGAACTTTCCTGAGCCAAAAATAATAATGATGAAATATATTGCTCTTTTCACTGGATAGACTCAAAAATTGTTTTAATTGGTGGCACACTTGACTTCTAAGCCCTTCAAGAAGAAAAAAGAGAGAATAGTTTGCAATTTCAGAATCACTGTGAAGTGATTGCATTCTGTTTACTGGAACTAAGTCCTTTTCTGGATGTAGAAGCATTTTGATGCAGATGAAAATGAAAAGGAAATGCTGCTGCTGCTGGATGTGAAACTCATCTCAGGCAAGATCACAAGTGCACATCATTCTTTGAGAAACATCTTCCTGTGATTAATTAAAATGAAGAGGGTAGCACACTGCAGCCAGTATTTTGGCAACCACTGAGATTCAAACAGCTATGCCCGTTATAAAACTGGTTTTCTTTCTTTCCTCTTTTTTTTGCAGGTATCACAGGTAACCTTTATAAAGCTTACTTACTCACTGTGTGCCAGTGTGTGCATGCTTAGTCACTAAGTCGTGTCCGACTCTTTTGCAACCCCATGGACTATAGCCTACCAGGCTCCTCTGTCCATGGGATGTTCCCAGGCAAACATACTGGAGTGGCTGCCATTTCCTTTGGGCTTTCTTGGTGACTCAGATAGCAAAGAATCTGCCTGTGATGTGGGAGACCCAGGTTCAATCCCTGGGTTGGGAAAATCCCCTTGGAGAAGGGAATGGCTTCCCATTTCTTGCCTGGAGAATTCCATGGACAGAGAAGCCTGGCGGGCTACAGTCCTAGGGGGTCACAAACAGTCAGACTAACACTACTACAGGTTTAGTCTCTGGGCCCCATCCATCGGCATAACACTGCTACTAAGCAACTAACGCTACTGCTACTACCATTTGCTTCTCCGGGAGATCTTGCGGACCCAGGAACTGAACACATGTCTCCTGCATTGCAGGTGGACACTTTACCATTGAGTCACAGGGGAAACCCACATAGTGGCCAAGTACTATGCCAAACATTTAACGTGTATTACTTCATTTCACCTTCACAATCACCACGTGTTAGGTAGATTTTAGAAACGAGGAGCTCAAGAAATGGTAACCTAGGTATTGGTGGGACATGTCTAGCACCCACTCAATCTGTCCACACAGCCCAGACCATAGCCGTGTCACTATGCTCAAAGTGGGCCTTGCCTTTCTGACATCGTGGTAAAAGTTACTTTCTGTCTCATAATTCCAAGGTTTTTCCATTGAAGTTTGTATTGGAAGGAAAGTTGACTCAGCTAAATGGCATTTTTATGTGTTAGAAGTTAAAGTATCCACTGTAAATTCAACTTATCTCCTGGTGAGTGAAATTAGACTGTAGTACGGTTGCTATTCAATTATGGTGAGTTGCTGTTTAATGGCCTGTTCTGGAAGGCTCTATTAATGTCTATTAATCTACTTTTTCTACTGGACAACAAACAGCCCTTTATTACTAAACCCCACAATGGGAGGTGCAAAGTATGGGGGCTGCAGTCAAAATCACACTAGCTATAATTAGCACAAAACCAAGAAAACACACCGGATGCTTTACTCAAATACTGCCTTCCTCAGTTCAGTTCAGTTCAGTCACTCAGTCATGTCCGACTCTTTGCTACCCCATGAATCGCAGCACGCCAGGCCTCCCTGTCCATCACCAACTCCTACTATCCTTAAAATAACTGCTAGACATGACAGGGAGAGATGCAAATAAGAGAAAGGAGTCTACAGGAAGATCATTTGTGAGAGCCAGATAGAGAAGGTTCTAGTCTGATCTGTCTTTATCCAGAGGCCCAGGTCCCAGGCTACTAATCTAAGTCTGGTCTCAGGCTGGCACCCAGCCTAGGCCCTGTCTGTAGCAAAGAGGAAGGAGAGAGAAGTCAGTCTCTTGAGAAGGTGGCTATCTAGGAATTAGGCTTTGAAGAGAGCCAGGAAAATCACTTGGAAAACAAAATCCTGTCTTCCCAGGGTTCCTAATAACTGAAATGAAATCATTATAATCACACTGACATCTGTTATTTTTGCTTACTCACTCCTATTAGCCCTTTGGGGAGCAGATAGAAGGGTAATTCTTCTTTGGGAACCACCCCTCCCCAGGTTTAGCCTCTGGGCCCCATCCGTCGGCATGCTCCATCCCTTCTGGACAGTAGTACCTGATACATTGCTGGGCCAGACAGGCCAGAGGGATATGTCCTCCAGGCTTTAGTCCCAGATACTGGGAAAGAGATCCACCTTTTTCTTCCTAGGATCTACACCAAGGATGTGAGCCCAGACTTGCCAGTAGGAAAAACGGATCAATGCAGAGGAAAACAGGAGACAGAGAGACTGATCTAAGGACTTCTGAGATCCATGGCTTCTAGACATGCCTGAACAGCATCGTAATCATGAATTTTTCTATTGTATCAGTGAATCTGTTATTCAGTCGCTCAGTTGTCTTTGACTCTTTGCAACCCCATGGACTGCATCACACCAGGCTTCCCTGTCCTTCACCATCTGCCAGAGTTTGCTCAAATTTATGTCCATTGAATTAGTGATGCTATCCAACAATTTCACCCTCGGTTGTACCCTTTTCCTCCTGCGCTCAATCTTTTCCAGCATCAGGGTCTTTTCCAATGAGTCAGCTCATCAGCTTCAGCATCAGTCCTTCCAATGAATATTCAGAGTTGATTTCCTTTAAGATTGACTGGTTTGATCTCCTTGCAGTCCAAGGGAATCTCAAGAGTCCTCTCCAGCACCACAGTTTGAAAGCATAAAATTCTTCAGTGCTCAGCCTTGTTTATGGTCCCTCTCTCATATCCATATATGACTATTGGAAAAACCATAGCTTTGACTAGATGGACTTTGTAGGCAAAGTAATATCTCTGTTTTTTAATGCACCATCTAGATTTGCCATAGATTTTCTTTCAAGGAGCAAACATCTTTTAATTTCGTGGCTGCAGTGATTTTGGAGCCCAAGAAAATAAAACCCACCACTGTTTCCATTGTTTCCCCATCTACTTGCCATGAAGTGGTGGGACTGGATCCACGATCTTTGTTTTTTGAATGTTGAGTTTTAAGCCGGATTTTTCACTCTCCTCTTTCACTTTCATCAAGAGACTCATTAGTTCCTGTTCGCTTTCTGCCAAAAGGGTGGTGTCATCTGCTTATCTGAGGTTATTGATATTTCTCCTGGCAATCTTGATTCCAACTTGTGCTTCATCCAGTTTGGCATTCCGCATGATGTACTCTGCATATGAGTTAAATAAGCAGGGTGACAATAATACAACCTTCATGTACTCCTTTCCCAATTTTGAACCAGTGTGTTGTTCCATGTCTCATTCTAACTGTTGCTTCTTGTCCTGCATACAGGTTTCTCAGGAGACAGGTCAGGTGGTCTGGTACTCCCATGCCTTTAAGAATTTTCCAGTTTGTTGTGATCCACAGAGTCAAAGGCTTTGTAGTCAATGAAGTAGAAGTAGATGTTTTTCTGGAATTCTCTTGCTTTTTCTATGATCCAACGGATATTAGCAATTTGAGTGGAATTTCTGTCTTTCACAACTGAATTCAGGTTGCTTACAACTTCATTCCCTGTTAACTTAGTGTGTGGGTAAGGTGGGGAGTAGGCAAGAGCAGCAAGCCCTCAGCTCCTGGCATGAATACCATTGGGTGAGGAGAAGGCCATCTGCAGGTAGGTTCCACCCTGGCCAAGTCAAGTGCCTGAGCCTTGGTTTCCTCATCTGGCACATTGGACAGAATGATCCACTAGGACTTTTCTAGCCCTGGACCCAGTCTGAGTGGTTGCTGCCACCAGGGGAGTCCCCAAAGCAGGGATGATTGGTCCTGCCATCAACACAAAGTCTTCTCATATGGTTCAGTACAAACAAAATCACCTAGTTTATCATAGCTTGTGAAAGGAAGGTGGTAAAAGAAAGCTTTTCTAATAATTTGGTTTTCACCCATCAATGGTTATCAGACTCATTTCCATCCCCCTAGACCCCGTTTCCCTCTTCCTGCCTCATAAGCTGGTGTTGGGAAGAAGCCCCTGTCCATACTGCCTCTGCTTCTCTTCTGAAGACATGCAGAGCCCCAGCTGCACATCTTCAATGTTCGCTGAGTTTCCTCTGCACCCTCAGAGGATGAGCCTTGGTTGTGTGCTTACCAACTAGAATGAGAGCACTGAATCAGAACGATGGGAGAAGCCAGCCAGGGGCTGGACACTGGCGTCTGGGACCTATGGTGTAACCTCCTCCTAGCTGCCGACACATTTTTGTTTCAGGCCTAAATGCTCCTGGAGCACGTGGCAGGAAAACTGGTTCACCTGCGGGCAGGTGGTTCTCAGCTCTCAAAGTACCGTGGGTGGTAGAGGGTGCTCTCTTGAGATGCTCACACTTGATCTGGGATGTCCGCGCAGCCGCTGGGAACAAAAACAAGGTAGCAAAGGAGCTGTCTGGGGCTGGTGAGTCGTCGGGGCTATCTGGGGACAGACAAGTCTTAAATGAAGCCAGGCCTTCCGGGCGATCTGGGCGCAGGTCTGGGCCCCAGGGCAGCGGTGATCCCGTGGAGATCCCACCCCACCCACCCTCGGAGTTCTGGCAGGGAAGTGAGCCAGGGTACCAGGGAGGGTCAGTGTCTTGGGCACCGCAAAGGCCACGTGTCCGGGCTAGCTCCTTGCGGCCCACACTCTCCTTTCCCCTCTCCTGGGTGGGGGACTCTGGGAGTCGGGGGCCTGACCAACAGCCCTCTCTCCCCAGAGGGGGCACTCTTACCCCACCTCCACCTTGGACAGTCCTCAGTCCCTCGGGCAGAGCTGCCCCGGCCCGCCTTGCCCTGGACTCTGGGCCCCCGGCCCTGGCTCCTGGAGGCCGGCTGCACCTCCCACGCTGCAGTCCCGCCGGGCAGTCGGTCCTGCCTGGGGCGGGCGGGGCGTGAAGTTCCGGGAGCTATTTTTACAAGATGCGTCAGAGGGCCGAGGCGGGAAGAGCCGGCAGCTTGGGGGCCCATTATCTGGGTGCGGCTCGGGAGGAGACGACCAGGGCGATTTCGAAAGCTCTGAAAGGCGCGAAAGCGGCCCGCCGGGCTGGGAGGTCAGGCCCGACCCGGGGCGGGGCGCGGGGCGGGGCCGCCGGCGCACAGGAATCACGAAGGGGCGGGGCCATGTGGGCGGGGCGAGGGGCGGGGCCTCCTAGGGGCGGAGCCGGGCGCCCTCCCGCCGCTGCAGGCTGGCGGCAGCGGCGGTGGCGGCGCGGCGACTGCGGGGACAGCCAGGCGACCGCGCCGGCAGCGAAACCCGGGGAAGCCCACGCCCCGCCTGCGCCTCCGAGGCGCGCCCTGGGAGTGGGATTGGCCCCGCGGCGGCGCCGCCCAGGCAGAGGCGAGCGCTCGGCGCTTGGAGCCCGGAACCGGCGGCAGCGGAGAGCCAGGGCAGCGGCTGGAGCGCGGGGGCGCGGCCCGAGGAAGCAGCAGAGAGGGAGCCGGGGCCAGCGGGGGAGGGCGACGGGCACGAGCAGCCCGCGGCGCCGCAGCGAAGGAGACTTCGCGGGAGACAAAGCCCATCGAGAGAGACGCGATGCCCTGCCGGCGCGGGCGCGGGGGCCGCGGCGTCTGAGCGCGCCGAGCCGTGCGCCCTGGGGACTCCAAGCCCAGGCCGGTGCCGGTGTCTGAGGGCGGCAGCCGGGTCCCAGGTGCGCCCGCCCGCGTCGGACCCGTAACTGCTCGGGAGGGCGGGGGGCGGCGCCCTCCCGCCGCAGCCGCAGTGGCCGGCGCCGCAGCGAGGAGCCATGGGCAACATCTCCTCCAACATCTCGGCCTTCCAGTCGCTGCACATCGTCATGCTGGGCTTGGACTCTGCCGGCAAGACCACGGTGCTCTACCGGCTCAAGTTCAACGAGTTCGTAAACACCGTGCCCACCATCGGCTTCAACACGGAGAAGATCAAGCTGAGCAACGGCACGGCCAAGGGCATCAGCTGCCACTTCTGGGACGTGGGCGGCCAGGAGAAGCTTCGGCCGCTGTGGAAGTCCTACAGCCGCTGCACGGACGGCATCATCTACGTGGTGGACTCGGTGGACGTGGACCGGCTGGAGGAGGCCAAGACAGAGCTGCACAAGGTACCAAGTTCGCCGAGAACCAGGGCACGCCGCTGCTGGTCATCGCCAACAAGCAGGATCTGCCCAAGTCGCTGCCCGTGGCGGAGATCGAGAAGCAGCTGGCGCTGCACGAGCTTATCCCGGCCACCACCTACCACGTCCAGCCGGCGTGCGCCATCATCGGCGAGGGCCTCACCGAGGGCATGGACAAGCTGTACGAGATGATCCTGAAACGCAGGAAGTCCCTCAAGCAAAAGAAGAAGCGGTAATGATCCGGGCGGCAACGTTCCGGAGCTAGGCGCGGGGAGCGAGCGAGTCCGGAATGAATGAATGAAAGGCTGTGTGGCCCGCGCGCCCGCGAACAAAGACAGCGAACCAAAGCGACGCTTCTAATTTTTAAAGCGGAGTCTCTGCACCCACATGCAGGACTAGTGACTTAACCTGGGTATGTAGGCAAGCTGGTCAGCCTGCGCTCAACCAGCCCCCCACCCGCAGCTCAGGGGTCCTTTTGTCTGAACGCCAGAGCTACTCAGGGGGTGGGGGAACAGGCTGGGGAGTGGACGTGCAGGTCCCACCGTCCGCCCTGCTGGCCCAGGTTGGAAGGCTCAGATATCCGAGACAAAAGCGATTTCCTCCTACTCCAGCAGGGCCAGTTCAGGCTTCCCCGCCCTCACTGGGGATCGCACCTGTGAGCTACCTGAGGTATGCGGTTCCCAGAATCCCGGGAGTTCCCATCTGGGGGCACGGTGGCAGTAGGAGGTGCTGGGGGGACAGCCTCTCCTTGGGCTATGAAAGCTGGATAATTTTATGTCACAGGGCAGGCCCCTGTGAAAATCCATTTGCCCTGCTCTGGGCCCAAACGAGGTGGTGGTTTGGTCCATTAGAGGACTGCGTGGAACAGTACCGCAGCCGGAAGGCGCGGGGCGCTGTGCTGGCCTGGGCTGGGGGACGGCCGCGAAGAACGCCCCTTTCCTGGTGCTTTGTGGTAGCTTCAGAAGACCAGTTTTGTTGAGAACTGCTTTTCAGCCTGGAATCAGACATCTTCAGATGGTTTGGACCCTGTCCATGTGTAGGTCATTATCACACAAAGAGACCAATAAAAAAAATTACAAACAAGAAACTGTTGGAGGTGGTGGCAAATGATGCATTTACTCTTTGCAGAATAGTTAAAGGTGTTTAAAGGGTAAGGCTCCTGACGTCAGTGCTGGATGGGGTGTGTGTAGATACAGTGCTGTGTAATCGGCATACATTTCTAGACCCATATGTGTGGAATCTTCAATTTTTTTTTTTTTTTTTTTTTTAGCCTGCTGATTGGTTTGTGTGAGCACACCAGCTGCAGATGTGTGCTGAATGACAAGCGGGTTTTGGCAAGGGATGTGTCTTGCAATCCTAACCGCTTGATGATGGGTTATGGTTTTCAGACAGTTTTTTTTTCTTAAAAAAAAAATATCTGCTACGAATGAATACTCCCCATAGAAATACTCCATTTAGGGGAAAAAAAGACTTTGCCTTTTTAGATCCCTTTACGCTGCAAGTGGCGACATGTTCAAATTTCTAATTTGGTTCACTGTGGCCTATCTGGTTTAAGTATTTTCATTGCAAATGTCTCATTAGAGTATTTGATGTTACGTACCAACAGACAAAAGCCCACCTTGTTGCAAAGGCCGACCTCATTGCATGGGTTTCAAGGCGAGGGAAAAGCACAAGGAGGTCCTTCCTGATTCCTGCTTGTGGAAACTGGTTGCAGAGCAAATGCAGACACGGTGAGCGCTTGGGATGAAAGAAAGCATGTGACGTAATTGTCACCTGTCCTCAGGCTCCTCACAGTTTACTTGAAAGAGGCTTTGGAAATAAAGTGAAAGAAGAAGAAATACCTATTTTTAATAATGTAATTTAAAAAATCCTTTATAATCAGGACTGAGTCTTGGTATGCAGAAGCTGTCATTCACCCCCAAACACAGTATCAAAAGGGAAACTTATACTTACTGTGTGATTTTGATTTCTTCTTTAAATCCATGTTTACAGGTAGGATTATGTCCCCCCCATCCACGAATATGATAAATTTCTGTGTGAAGGAGGCCTTTAGAAATTGGGCATGGTCATGCGTGAGCATGTGAGTTAGTCAAATTATAAATCCATGCCTATAAATAAATCCCTGCACTCAAAGTGAATTTAAGAACCAGAGGTAGTAGTCCTGGCTTCCTGCTTGATCCAGTTCCCCTATGAAGTATTTTAAAAGAAGAAACCTAGCAGTCCATCTTCCTTTTCTCTTTTGTCAGTGTATCTGGTACCCCTCCAACGCTGGTCTTTTTGTAGAAACTCAGTAGAGAAAATATAGCTGAGCAGTGTTGAAAAGCCTGCAAGGTTTCAGTTTACATATCGACAGCATAGTCACTGATTTCTAAATGGGCTGGTCCCGTCATCTGAAGATCCTGTATAGAATTATTAAAAGAAAAAAAATCCATCTTTCTTTATTTTCTTCACATGCAACAATTTCTTAAGCACTTTGACATTTTGGTAGTTCCACACTATTGAGAGAATAATATATTTATTTTGTGACATTGCAGATGCCAAATACTGTAACCTTCTCGTGCTGACAATATTTTGGTCCAAGATCACTGTTCAGATCCTGTCATGCTTTACCAATGATGCAAATTGACTTTTTTTTTTTTTTTTGCATTATCAATACTTAAGGGTGCGGTCAACTGTTAGTAATTGTGCAGTAAAGCTCTGTGGTGTATCAACCAATAGTTAAGAGTCTCAGTTGATATCTGTAGTGTTTGCCCTAATAATAGCCCATTTCGTCTCTGACCAATGGGGGAGGAAGCACAGGCTAAATTACCCTGGAGTGGTCACCTGGGAGATCCCTCCAGTGTAGCTGTCAGTGATTTATTATGCCTCCTGCTCTTTGGAGAACGAATGGGGTCCACATAGAGGAACTTGGCCTTCCCACAGGAGCTTTTCAAGTGTTTTCTGATAGACACAGGGAGGCCAGCTTTGTTTCACAACAGTTCTCTTCACAGATTCTCTGTCATGGTGTTGGGACTATGTCTCCTGGTTTGTTTCCATTCCTACTGCTGTAATTCTTTTCCTGATCATCCCGCTCTTTGGGTTCCCGTTTCCTTTTATATGCGTATATGATGCTGTGAACAGAAATAAATTATTTATACAATCAAACGTCTGGGGACATTGTCTGTGGATGGTTTTTCAAGTTGCCTCTGTTTATTTCTAGGCCTGAGTGGAGGGATGGATCACAGGATGGTCTCTGCTGTCTAACAGGGTCCAGGGCTGGATGAATCATCTCTGCTCTTTTGGTTTAATGTCTAGCTCTGCCCTGGATGGAGGATTTAGAGGCTCAGATGCAGGAGTCTGTGTGCCTGTCCCCCTTACGATGCCTGTCAGTGGTCCTCACACATTCTTTTCAGAAAATGACCTCAACATCCAGCCCGCCCCAAGCCTCTCTGTTATTAAAAAAGGTTGTGATTGTCAATTGCTTCAAAGATACGCTCTGATCATATGAAGCTGGAAATATCTCTGTGCTATTAGAACCGCATACTAGTCACCGCGCTGCTCAGTGGCTTGGGTGCTCTCTTGGTATCTAGGCTGAGTCCATCACCCTTGAACTCATCAGAGAAACTCCAAGATGTGAGTCCCCTTAAATCGTCAGTGAACTGAGACCACCATGCTCTGTACATACCAGCGAGAAAAGGTCCACTTTCTAAAGAAAAAATGGTTGGGCCAGCATCAGTAGACTTGCTGACAGTTTGTAAGTGTAGCTCATAGAGGCCATTGGCAGGTACTAAGCAACAAAACTAATTGGTTTTGGAACCTAAAAGATCCAGTTTCAAATTCCGACCCATGCTCAAGGTCCCATGATTTGTTGAAGTTCCTATCCTTTGGGCCTCAATTTTTCCCCATCTGTTAAATGGGCTTATAATGACTGTTGGGAGGATGAAAAATGATAATAGTGTATGTGACATGCTTGTAAAGTACCTCAGCAAGGCTTGACGTTTATCGTTCACTTTGCAATAAAAGGTAAAGTTTAGGTAGGAGCCAAATTACACCAAGAGGGCACATGTGCCATTTCTAAATACTGAAACTTGAAAAGTGCTCTAGGAGTAAAAATATTAGAAGTCAAAAGAAGCAAAATTTGAATCTCCTCCCCCTTTTGTTTTGGTGCAAACTTGATTTAAGAGAAATCTCTGGGGAGCCAGGTGACTTTTGGTGCTTAGATGACATTGTTTATTTTATGTTTTCCAGGGAAGTGAGCACACGCATACTGGCCCCTAACACCTGAGAAGGCTACTTTTAGCCCTAAGCAACCACCTTGGTTTCCTTGATTTGACTTTTCCCCCAGAGTTTCAGTTCTTCGCTTGCATGTGGGGTAGACAGTGGGGGCCTCGAGTTATTGGTTTTCTGCCTTTACTTTTGTCTCCAGGTGCTGTGCTCTTAGAATGATCCTGTACCAACATCATAGGCTGTTTTGATGTCACATTTTGTCACATTTGTATGGTAGTAAAGAAGTACAAATTGTGTGCAAAAAGCAGAAGATGAAAGGCCTGAAATAATCCAAAAAAGTCAGGACACCGCAAAACTTGATCCCCTTTGATTTCCTGGCTCTCGACCCATCCAGCTAGTGTCTGCTCTTTCCTTCTCTGTGGCCACATGCATATCGATGGGCACGCTCTGGCCTTGGCCTGACAGAAGGTATTTCTGTCTTCAGATGTGTGTCTTATCTTGAAAACAGCCTTCTCCTTCAGGTTCTCCTGGCTCAGTTGAAATCTTTTTAAAATGGAATTTGTGCAAAACATTAGAGCCCTTTATACATTTGTTTTGCGTGATTTCTGAACTTCAGAATGGAGCCGTTCTGGCTGCTAAAAGGAAACTGCAAACTGAGGGTATCTGAGAAACGGCCGTGTCGCTTCTTCCCCGAGATGAGAAGTGAAAAATAAGAATGAAATCTATGTGGTTTAACCACATAGAACATGGCAGTGGTGTTTCTTTGAATGATCTGAACTTCTGTGCTGTGATCTTCTCATTGTGTGACAGCAAGGCATGAATGTAATAACCAAAACAAGTCATTGTTTAACTCATCTATAGCATGGGTTTGGGAAGGCAAGCATCCCTTTTGCATTTTTAATGAAAATTGTTCTCACCTAGTTATGTTAAGGACAGCTCTGTTTCTATTCCCGTTAGTCTTGTGTGGTCATGGTAAAGGGGCTTCCCGGGTGACTCAGTGGTAAGGAATCTGCCTGCCAATGAAAGAGATGCAAGAGACACAGGTTTGATCCCTGGATTGGGAAGATCCCCTGGAGAAGAAAATGGCAAGCCACTTCAGTATTCTTGCTTGGAAAATCCCATGGAGAGAGGAGCCTGGTGGGCTATAGTCTAGGGGTCACAAAGAGCCAGACACAACAGAGCAGTTAAACAACAATAAATCATGGTGAAAGGCACTGCCAGTCTCTACCGAGTGCTTAATATGTACTGGGCGCCATCCCCATTCTGGGTGTTTCTCTGCTTCATCTGTTTTCCTCCGAAGAGCCCTAAGAGATCAATTCATGCATCAAATAAATTAATCAACAATATCTGCATTTGTAGAGGAAGATCGCGAGGTGAAAGAGAATTAGATCCCCTTCTCTGATGTCACTGGCTGTCCAGGGTGGAGCCCAAGTTGGAGTTCCAGGGTCCCTGAGACCCTGAGGCCGAGCCCTCAGAAGCTCCCCAGGCTGCCACTTGCGGAGCAGAAAGAAGCTGGGACCCTGCATCCGAGGAGAAAAGAGTGGAGGCTGGTGTCACCGCCTGCAGCATCACCTGCCTGTATCCTCCTGTCATGGGGTGGGGGTCCACCACATCACCCCCTCCCCAGGATCCCCAGAACTCAGTGACAGGGCTGGCCCCAAGCTCAGTGCCTTGTCTTCCCATCTTAGACTTCACAGCCCAGTGTCTAGAAAAACACAATCCCTCTTGTACCGGGCTCTCCATCCTTAAAGAACCTTCTTTCCAGTATTACTTTCAAGAAACTGGAAACTGTGTTGCAGAACTTTCTGGGATTACTTTCAGGAAACTGTGTTGGGGGCAATGACTCCCTGCTTTACACCAGGAGGGGCATTTATATACCACAGGGGATGGACCCTGGGCAGGGGGTGTTGGTGTTCAGCATTGGGGTCTGAGTCAGCTAACCTCTCAACCTAGATTTCTCCATCCCCCTCACCCCCACCCCTGCCTCCACTACCCATCAAGGCTGGGAATATCTGCCCTGCCCGGCCTTCAGGGTGATTCTAAAGATGAAATGAGATAATAGAAAGCACTGTCCAACCTGCAAGGCAAGTTGAGACACCAGCAAAGTTTGCATGTTTTGCTTGGATGAGGTCCCCTTCTCTCCAGCCTGGCTCCCAGGGTTTGTTTTGTGCCTGCTGCTCTGTACAAGCGCAGTATCACTGACTCCCTCTTCATTCCCACTGATAAGAGAACTTCCACCACACAGAGTCAACCAAAGGAGACTTCAAGAAGGAAAGCGTCTCTCCTTGGGAGATTACAGACATAGAGCTTCTAGTGGCAGTTTCCATTAAGTGACTCTGAGGAACCGTAAACCTCCTTACAGGCCTCATTGGCAGAATTCTCATCATTCCACTCATCAGAATTCTCACCATTCCTGATTATTTTTATTTCCTGAAACACCAACTCCCTGTGCAATTAACTTCAATGCCCATGTCTCATAAAAGCCAAAGTAATTTCAGTGCATAATTTAAAAGTCATCATGATAAGTACTGACAACTGCAACAGCATACTTCACAAGTATATCTGTGGATCCATTATTACACAGATGAAATGTTGCATTGCTGTGTAATTTGAAATGTGCTGTATGCCATGTTCATCATGTAAAAAATGCTGTTAAAAACAACAGCCACCAACAACTGTGATGTCCACTGCGTGGAGGACACTCCACTCTTAGGTACCAGGGAGACTTGTTATATGGTTCTTGTTCTCAGAGGATTGATATTCTAGATGGTGAATCAGGGCTAAACTATCAAATGAGGTGTTTGACTCCAGTATGAGACATCCTTCAGTCTTACCAATGTCATCAACTCAACTGTGGCCACGTTTTTCATGCCACACAAGCCTTGAGGTAAAGCTGGAAATAAGAACCCATTACTCTGTGCTCTGAGGCACGTAATTTAAGACCTTCAGTTTCCCATAGCATCCTTCTCCAGCTCTTCCTGCGATTCCCTGGGGGAAGAAGGGGCAGGTGGGCACTGTGCCCATGACCACTGCCTCCTCCAGTTTCTCCTTTCCTGCCCCAATCTCTTGCCTGTTTCACAGACCTTCTGGAATCAAGGATCAGCATGGTGGCCCCCAAGACTGCTGACCCCACTCAGGTGGCCCCATTCTTTGTGTCCAACAGACATTTCAATGCATGCTTCCTTAGGGTCTACTCCCACATGTAAGGGACTCGGACACGGGAGAGCCTGGGACTTAGTGGCTGGCCCTGGGCAGTCTCAGAATCCCCCTTGCCTGGCACTGACCTCTTTTGGGTATCCCAGCCCTCTAGTCCCCTCCACTCTAGTTCTTCCCAGGAGACACCACAACTGGCTAGAATTCCTGGGAAAATGTGAATCCTAGTGTGGACCCCCAGGAACCTAGAAACAAATGGGTGATCTGTCTTGGAATCAGGTTGCTCCCATAAAATTGGAATTTCCTGCAGAAGTTTTGAAAATGACCACTTCTTTCTGAAATTCACTTTAAGTCAATTCTACTCTTTCTGCATCTATTTGAGTAGTCAGGATGATGAGGTGAAGGGTTTAAGAGTCTGGTTTAAGGTAAAGGCTTCTGAAGCCAACACTGTGGGTTACCCACACACATCCATGCCTCTGTCCTCTTTCTTGCTGGCAGACCTCAATTTTCCCTGGAAGACATCTTCCGCCTCATGGTTATGTGCTCAGAGAAGGTGACCCCACACCCAGTTTAAGGGGAGATTGTTTTGAACCATGAACTTTATCAATTCTTCTGGTCCATGATTTGCTTAGAAAGGGTCATGTGACATGATTCTGACCAATGAGACTAGAAGAAAAGTCTTTTTGGAGAGGAGTAAATCAATGGGCTTTGGGAATTTCATCTTATGTTTTAAAATTAAACACAGGTAGTTCTACTTTGCTGCCTCTGAACATCAGTGAATAAAGATCCGATGCCTGGAATGGCTGCGCCATCTTGACACCATGACAGCCAGCCCATACACTGAAGATGTCAGAAGGGAAATACACAAGGAAATCTGGGTCTTGGATGATGTCACTGAACTGTTGAGATAACCAACTCTGGGTCTGCCCAACTCCAGGACTTATAGTTCTATAAGCAAAGCAATCACCCTTCACTTGAGATTCCAACTACCTGCAGCTACAAATCCTCAACTGACAAGCTCCATCAGATACCATGACCAGCCTTTGATGGCACAAAATATCTAGGGCTACCCACAGGAGCTGCCCTATGAGAGAAACTGCTCCATCACTTTTGTGTCAATAGATTGCAAGCAGATTGAAACCTGCCTGGATTGGCCCTGGCTGGGGGAATGGAAGGATGACCAGCTTGGCTCAGCTCCTGGTTTAACAAATACCACCGGGGAGCCAAGGACATTCCAGACAGGAGAGTGTGGCACACCTTGAAAGTAGTTTGGAGTAAGAGCTGAGAACATCATCACACATTAAGCCCTTTACCATCACTCATTCAAAAGAAGTGATTAGCATAATATTAACTGCTACCATTCATGGAATGTTTGTTTTATGCTAGACAATGAATTAAGCACTTTACAGAGTCATTTCCTTTAATTATCTCTGGAAGACTATGAGGTTCATCCTGCTGACACTGCTGCCTGCCTTCAGTAGACAGACGGACAGAGAGACAGACGGATAGATGGATAATCACGGTAACAGTGGCCACCAATGGAGGGCTAAGTCCTGAACTAAACATGTTAAGCAGATGTCCTATTTGCATCTCATAATAAATATTATGGGATAGGGACCATTTGTGTCATCCCCCTCATCTCACAGATGTGGAAACTGGCTGGAGATGCTGGGTGTCTGGCCAGGGTAACAACCATGAAGCAGAATGAGAATTGAATCCAGGCAGGCTGACTGCAGAACCCGTGTGCCTATCCTGAGGCAGTCCAGCAGAGCTCACAGATGGGGCCTTGAACTTGGTAGATGTTCCAGAATATCTGTGAAATCAAAGAATCTTACTTGCTGGAGGGTCCCCACTATGGCAGCTCAGAAAGATGGGGTGAAGCCTTCCCAAACCAGTGCCTCTCAAAGGTAATGCACACACCAGTTACCTAGGGCACCTGTGACATTTCAGAAAATGTAGCCATCTGCCCCATGAAGTGAATATCTCTGGTACTCTGCCAGCACGTGGTGCCAGGAGGGGCACAGCCACATTGACTGGTTGCAGTGTGACCCCAGGTGTACCTGAGGCCCAAGTGCAGAGTGGGGTTCAATCTGTCACATTTCAGGACACCTTTCGGTAGCCATGGCCTCCCTGATGTCCAAGAAGATCCATATAAATCACAGAATATTAAGACAGTTGATGGGTCCGTGGATACCTGCGTGGCAGGAATGATGTCCCAGGATGCAGCTCACAGCTCGTGCCTACTCCTTACTGAGTGATCCCTCCTGCTTCCTCGCATCCCCACAGGGCAGAACCTCCGTGCTCCCTGTGTGCTCCCAAGCTTGGATTGAGTGGGGGCCTGCCACAGATCCTCCCCAACGTGACCTGAGGGAAAAGGGGGCCATTCTGAGAGCCTGGCCCTTCTTTGTGGCCTTGCCCCTCTCTGATTCCAAGACACGAACAGCTGGAGAGAAAGTTGAGTTACCTCTTCCAGGAAAGTCATGCTGGTACCAGCCGTGACAGGAGCTACATGGAAACCTCCGCTGTGTTGGGCCACCGAGATTCTAGAGCTCATTTACTGACTGAAGGCTGGCTATTACGAGTCCCGTATACCATCCCCCAAGCTTCCCTGGTGCCTCGGTGGTAAAGAATCCACCTGCCATTGCAGGAGACAGTTCCATCCCATGGTCGGGAAGCTCCCCGGAGAAGGAAATGGCAACCCACTGCAGCATTCTTACCTGAGAAATCCCATGGACAGAGGAGCCTGGTGGGCTACAGTCCAGGGGGTCACAAAGAGCTGGACACAATTTAGCAACTGAACAGCAGCAATACCAGCATCCCCACGACCACCACCTCGAGAAGCCACAGTGCAGACGAGCAGCTGGTTGTCAGGAAAGTGGGGCCATGAGCCTGCACATGCGCGATTCCCTCTAGACTGGGCCTTGGTTCTCGGGGCTCTTTTCAGGCCCCTCATCTTTCTGACTCTGTTTCACAGAGCGCATCTGCCTGCAGTCGTCCTAATCTTTTGGCAGCAAGAGCAATGCCTCTGCAAGGTCAGCGTCAGGTAAGCGTCAAGTTTATTTCACGTCTAAGTGTCCCTGGAAGGTGTATATAATTATACCCCGGCTGCAAAATGAGGCAAAGATTAGAGGGTGGGCTGGGGGTCAGTGCACAGTAACTGTTTGGGGAGGTGTTTTAGGATCCTGAGGCTGCTGTAACCAGTGGCCACAGTCTGGGCGGTTGAAAGCAATAGAAACTTGCCTCCCACAGTTCCAGAGGCCACCGTTGTGAACATTAGTTCCTTCTGGAAGGTCTGAGGAAGGATCTGTTCCACGCCTTCTTCCAGCTCCTGGAGGCTGCCAGCCACCCTCAGCGTTCCTGGACTTGTAGGTGCTTTGCTCTAGTCTGCCTCCGTCTTCACCCGGCCATCTCCACTGTGTGTCTTCTCGCCTTTGCTTCCCTAATAAGGACACTTGTCATGGCACCTGAGGTCTAGCCTAATGAGGATAATCTCATCTCAAGATCTGTGATTACATCCAAAAGACCCTTTGTCCAAATAAGTTCCCAGTCACAGCTCCTGGATGGACATCTCTTTTAGAGGGCCACCATTGGACCCTGTAAGAGGAGACAGTGAGAAGAAGCATATTCCCAGAGGAATTATGAACTATTGACTGACCTCGGAGCTCCCTGGCTTCCCTGGTGGCGCAGACGGGAAAGCGTCTGCCTGCAATGTGAGAGACCCGGATTCAATCCCTGGGTTGGGAAGATCCTCTGGAGAAGGAAATGGCAACCCACTCCAGTATCCTTGCCTGGAGAATTCCATGGATGAAGGAGCCTAGTATGCTACAGTCCAAGGGATTGCAAAGAGTCGGACACAACTAAGCAACTTCACTTCAGAGTTGCCTACACTGGGGGGAACTTCAGGTGACTCCTGCCCATTTCATGTAAGCATCTCCTGTTCAAGTTACACTGACTCAGTGAGGCCAGGGCAGTCACCCTCCTGTAAGGCTCTGGCAGGGCCTCACCTGACTTGAGGGATGCTCAGCCCAGCACACAGCTGAGATGGTCTGTCTCTGGGTTTAAAGGAGCCTAATTGTTGTTGTTGTTTAGCCTCTCAGTCTGACTCTTTTGTGACTCCATGGACTGTAGCCAGGTTCCTTTGTCCATGGGATTCTCCAGGCAAGAATACTGGAGTGGGTTTCCATTTCCTTCTCCAGGGGATCTTCTCTACCTAGGGATCAAACCCACATCTCCTTCTTTGAAGGCCGATTCTCTACCGCTAGCCATCAGGGAAGCCCCACAGAGCCTGATGCAGAACGCCACTGTTTGAAGGAAAGGCAGACAATGTATTTCCCTAGTTGGGGGGAGGAGGGCCGGCCACCCTGACCCTTGGGGCTGCCAAACACCTGGGACTTTTGTTAAAAAGCTTTTTGATCAAACAGGTGGCACTAGTGGTAAAGAACCCATCTGCCAATGCAGGAGACGCAAGCGACTTGTGTTCAATCCCTGGGTTGGGAAGATCCCCTGGAGGAGGAAATAGCAACCCTGCTCCTGCATTCTTGCCTGAAAAATTCCACGGACAGAGGAGCCTGGCAGGCTACAGTCCAGGGGGTCTCAAAGAGTTGGACACGACTGAGTGACTGAGCACACACAGCTAAACCCCCAAGTGCAGAAGGCAAGTGGGACCCACACTCTGTATGCCTCGGGATGCTGGCTCTCAGTTCCCCATGGAAACTGAAAAGGGGTGGACCTCAAGGTCTCATTGTGAGTTTTGCTAATGGAACTCTACGTAAACCTACGAGATGCTGTTGAGGTACTGTGATGCTTACAAAAGAACAGAAGGAGCAGGCAGCCATATTCTTTTGACTGAATTTGATGCTGTTTTAATATTTGAATGTCAGGCAGGGACTTCCCTGTCACCGTCCTAGTTAATAAATACCCATGTCCTGTGGATTTCTGACCATCTGAGCCCCCTGCTCTATTGGTAACTCATTCAGTCCTCACAACGGTGGGTCCAGGGAAGAGGGGAGCTGCTGCTGGTGACTTAAGGCCCCTTAGCTGGTCACAGAAGCATCACCTGCTACCCCATCAGCTGGGTTGAGGCCATCTCCATGGTCCAAGTGGCTGGGATCAACCAGAGTGTGCATCTTGCTTGAAGATGGGGGCCAGAGTGGGAAGGGAGAGCAGTCGTATGGGCAGGAAGTTTCTGCTGATGGCTTGAGGTTAGGATGGGCTGATGCCAGCAGGCTCCAGAGCCCAGTATCATGGAGGCAAAAGAAGAACAGACACTGAGCACCCTCTGAAGTTTGCTGACGTCCCAGCTCCCTCAGGTGCAGGGAAATCTGGGGTAGTAACAGCAGCCACCTCTTATTATGGCCTTATTATGTCAGGAACTCACTAAACACTTTGTGCTTTTATTTCACTTCATCTTGGCAGCAGCTCTGGAGCTGGTATCTTAGTCAGGCCTCTCTCTATGATGAGAAACAAAGTAGGTCAAGTTCAGGTACAGATGCTACCAGAGCACTGGAGGAAGAACCACGGAAACTAGGGAATGCCCTAGAGCCCAGGGGCCGGAAAAGGCTGAGTCACCATCAACACACACCCCCATTCTGCTCCCTCTGCCTGTCAACTTTCTTCTCTTTCAGAGCGGAGAGTTCTTCTGTGCAGCAAAAAAGCAGGCGACTTTGGATTCCATCGCAGTTTCTCCAATCATCCTTTAAGAGTAGATTTTGGAGAAAGATACTTTATTGTCCTACTTGCATTTGGGGCTTGGTCCTGGGCCAGTCCCCTGGCCAGTCACCCACCTAGGACATGTGTCCACTAATGAAAGTGAGGCTGCTGGTGAAAGAAGTAGAGGGAGGTACTGCAGAAATACCCAGCACAGGTAGGTATTACCATCACCTGGAGAGATGAGGCACCGAGCCTTGGAGGGGTCACGGGCTTGCACAGGAACCTGAACCCAGGTGTGCCTGATGCCCCACCTTGGCTCTCACCCCACCATGCTTGTCTTTGGTCAATGCCCGCTACTGTCTCCCAGACACAGGCTCCTGGGAAAGTCTGCTTGGAAACGCACGGATGAGCATGGGGGTGATGTTAAAACAGTGAACAACTGGTATGGCTTTGGAGTTGCATTCATTGTCTAGTGCTTCTGTAATAAATCGCCAACACCTTATTGGCTTCAAACTGCACAAACTTATTATCTAACGCTTTTGAGGTCGGATATCCCCGAATTGGTCTGGCTGGGCTGAAACCCAGGTGTTGGCAGGACTGCCTTCCTTCCACAGACTCCAGAAGTTGGCCTCTTCTCTTGGACTTCTCTGTGGACTCTGCCCCTTTCTGGCTTCTGGAGGACACCCATGTGCCTTGGCTCGTGGCTCTTTCCTCCAATCAGTCTGATGTCTGCTTTGGTCCTCACCCCTTCTTCTCTAACGCCACCCTTCCTGTTTATGACTAAATGGGGCCACCAGGTTAGTGCAGAATCCTCTCCATGGAGGGTGGCATAGTCACGGTTCTGGGGATTAGGAAGCGGCCATCTTTGGGGCCATTATTCCGCCCACCAGAGGCACTGACCAACCAGAGGGCGCCTTTGCTGCGGGGGCATGGATTGGGAGCCTCTGCTAGGCAGGATGCTCCCTGGATCCTTGGTCTTGTTGTATCCTAGGGAGGTCTGGGGGCAGTGGTCCAGCAAGGAGGATAGGGAGCTTTGGCCAGTGGCTTTTGGCCAACCGGCATGGCAGTACTGGGTTGGCCAAAAAGTTCAGTCAGGTTTTTCATAAGATGTTATAAGCCAAATGAATGACCATTTTGGCCAATGCAATATTTAGCAGTATGGGGTGGCATGCTGAGACCACTGAGAGTCAGTCTGGGTGACAGCTGAATTGCAGGGATGTCTGTGGAATTACAGCCACATACGCCAGCTAACAGGTGGTTTGGGGGTGGGGTGGCTACAAGGGGAAGCCCGGAATCTTCAGGAAGGAGGGTGGTGCTGAGTCTGGGGCAAGCTTGACACTGCTTCCCCTGGAAGAGGGGGAGACCAGACCAGGCTACCCCAGGGCTCAGGGGGAGGAGGTTAGATGAGGCCAGTCATGGTTGAGGTTCAGTCCAGGTGGCCAGGTCTGGGTGAGGGAGCTGAGAGCAAGGTGGGTCTGGATGGGAGAGGGGCCCACTCTCCAGACCTTTGGGGGGACTCATGGGGCCAGGGCAGCTTAGCTGCTTAATGAACAGAGGGGCCCATGAGTGAAAAATAGACCAGTGAAAAATGTCCTGAGAATGAGCAGCTTCTGGAAGGAAGTTGATAGTGACCCTGCATCTATCCGCCCGGCCGGTCAGACCCACTGAGATCCATCCAGTTAACGACAGCCTGTCCCTAGGGCAGCCGGTCGGCAGCTGCTAGGAGAGGCTCAGGCTGGGACTGTGAGCAGGGATTGATTCTACTGAAGGCTTGGGCTGGGCACCTCTCCCTGGCCACCCCCCTATCGGTCTGAGGTCCAGGGACTGAGGCAGAGCCTGCCACACAGGCGCACAATCCCTGCAGCCACACAGGCCTCGTGTTTAGAAGGGCCCAAGAGTGCATCCAGTAGTGTCCCCCAAAGATCCATGTCCTCACCCCCAGGACCCATGACTGTGACCTTATATAGAAGCAGAGTTTTTGCAGAGATGACTAAGTTAGAGATCTTGTGATGAAACCATCCTTGATTTAGGATTGAGGTCCTTATAAGACACAGGGGAGGGAGACTGAGATGCAGAGACAGACAGAGAAGGAGGCCACGTGAGGATGGAGATGGAGACTGGAGTGATGCAGCCCCAAGCGAGGCCAGCCAACACGAGGAGCCGGGAGGGAAGCATGGACCAATGAGACCAACCACACTACTGACACTGATTTCAGGTGACTTCTGGCCCCCAGAGCTCTGAGGGCATCTGGTTTCTGACGTTTTCCACCCCTTGGTTTATGGTCATTTGTGACATCAGCCATTGGAGACTAATCAGGTCCCACGCTGCTCCGGTGTTCCCAAGAATTACTGCCTTGAAGCTCCTACTGCATTAGAACCAGGCCTCCACATGTTCACTTGCTCTAGGCCCCACAGATGAAATAACTGGCCCTGGGCTGAGGTTTCCTCCATCAGCAATCACACTACCCCTCCCCCAAACTTGCTTATTGGGATCTCTTCCTGGCAGTGAAGCGTCTCCAGGCGGGCCTTCAATAACCTGCCTTAGCTCAACAGACCCGAAACCCTTTTACACTCTTCCAAGCAGGAGGAGTGCATGCGTGCTAAGTCACTTCAGTCAACTCTTTGCGACCCCGTGGACTGTTGCCCACAAGGCTCCTCTGTCCATGGGCTTCTCCAGGCAAGAATCCTGGAGTGGGTTGCCGTGCCCTCCTCCAGGGGACCTTTCTGACCAGGGGTTTAACCTGCATTGTGTCTTAATTCAGGTTTTCCTTCCTTGGAGCGGTCTGAGTGTCTGCGCGGGGGTCCTCTGGAGGAGATCATGGCTCTCCTCGTTTCTGATGGCTCACCAGACTGAGCTGCACACACAGACCACCACGGGGAGATGGCCTGTCTCTGCCCTCCAGACCCGTTGCCCTGGGCTGGGGAAGGCAGCCTGCACTGGGCTGTGTGCTGAGTTCTAGGGTCTCCTGGGCACACGCTGTTCCTCCTAAGAGGCCCAAGGAGTGTTTTCTTATGGTGTTTATTGTTGATGTTGTTGTTTACATAAAAGGGACAAATGCTCTATTTTCTTCCTGTGAGAGCACTAGAAAATTTCTATAAGAGTTTTCAAAATGACCAATCTCCCGCTCATTTGAACTGGATTCCAGAGGGTGGTGGCTTGTCTTGAGTTCCATCCAGGGAAAAGCCATGAGCCATGGTCTTTGTTTTGAAAACTGACACCTCCAACTCTGCCTGCCTCGGTCACGTGTGGAGGTTGAGGTGAAGGTGTACTGTCCTCCAGAGAAGTGCCAGGCAACCTGGGAGTCACAGGTAGGTGGTACCTGGCCCAACCTGGGGGTCTGGTTTAGTCCATCTGATCCCCTGTGCATGTCAAGGCAGCCACACAGAGAACCACCCACCCCAACCACAAGCCAGGCAGCCTGGGGAAGCTCAGACGACCGTGGTGCCATGTGGGCGCTGTACTGGGTTTCTTCCACAAAACTGTACTCTTGCGAAACCCAAAGCTAAAGGAGAACCAGAAGATGAAATATTTTCCTCTGGGCCCATGACTTCATGGCTAGTCACGAAGTCTCCTGGGTTAACATCTTTCCACGGGGGCGGGAGTGTGTGGGTAACAGAACAGTTTTCGAAGGCTGGGCCACTCAGGTGGGTGCAGCAGTGACTCCATGAGACGGTTTCTGAAGTAAAGACCCGCAGAGACCCCTGGACTGAAAGGTGTCATCTTGAATTCAGAGTCTCTGTTGTCCTGTACAGACATAAACATCCGAAGAGTGGAAGTGTTCACGAACGATGATTGCAAGTTGGTGTCAGAGAATGATGTCTTAGGATAAAGCTAGACTGCATTAGCCCAAGGAGTCTTCCAGCTCTGAAATTCCACCTCTGTGCAGTCATGGAGACTCATTAAGTCAGCCTGTCCACCTTGGGGCAAATTGATCAACACAGGACTTTGGGTTCTAACTTCCACGGCAACCCAGTTTACCCGTGAGTTGTGAAAATAAAACAAGCGTACCCTCTGATGTTGGCACCCGAAGGACTTCTGCCTTGTGTGGAGCAGAGGATTCCTCAGTCTCCAGACCATCAATTATGTGCCCTGATCCCAGAATGTAATCAATACTTATTAGGGCAAGTGTCTGCCCGCAGCCCGCTGAACCTAGCGAGTAAAGTATTTATGACCTGACAAACCTGTTCTAACTATTCTCTTTCATCACTCTTTTACAGCCTACCAGCAATGGCTTGAATCTAAAGCTAATCTGTTTTGAGTACAACTTGCAGAATCTATGTTTCAAGAAGCCTGAGAGAGTTCTTCAAAACTAACATTTAAAATTCATGTGCGAATATACACATTCTGTCCCCATGGTCATTTTTAACTGTCTCAGGTAAATGCCTTTTTAACATGAATTTCTCCAACATCTACCTTAGGCACAGGAACCAGCTCATGTTCTGAGGGGAGCCAGGGTGATGAATGACCAGTGTCTTTTTTTTTTCCTAAAGGAATGAAAAGATCCTGATGCTGGGAAATGTTGAGGGCAGGAGGAGAAGGGAGTCACAGAGGATGAGATGGTTGGATGGCATCACTGCCTCAATGGACATGAGTTTGAGCAAGCTCCAGGAGGTGGTGAAGGGCAAAGAAGCCTGGTGTGCTGCAGTCCATGAAGTCACAAAGAGTTGGACATGACTGAGCAACTGAACAACAACTTCAGGGAGGAGCCAAGACAGACAGATGTTTGATGTAGCTCCCTCAGGATGCCCAGAGCCTTGTTCATGCCCCCCCCACCCCCCTCCATCACCCCTTGCCCACATCTCACAAAGATCCTCTGTCCTACTCTCCCTCCCTGCAAGCCCAGGGTCCCTCATGGGCAGACTCTCCTTGTTTCTGTAGCCCTATATAACCTCGGAGTTTGGCAAAGTGGAGGCACTGACTCCATTTAATTGCTCTCAGATGAAGTTCAGAATCATGGAGGTTTTATAAAAGATGCGTAGCTCAAACAAGGAAAGGTGGATATAGAGGCATGCTCCAGTTCAGTGTCTGCAAAACTTGTCCACTAAGGATCTCCTTGCTGCTGCTGCCAAGTCACTTCAGTCGTGTCCGCCTCTGTGTGACCCCATAGACGGCAGCCCACCAGGCTCCCCCATCCCTGGGATTCTCTAGGCAAGAACACTGGAGTGGGTTGCCATTTCCTTCTCCAATGCATGAAAGTGAAAAGTGAAAGGGAAGTCGCTCAGTTGTGTCCAACTCTTGGCGACCCTATGGACCGCAGCCTACCAGGCTCCTCTGTCCATGGGATTTTCCAGGCAAGAGTACTGGAGTTGGGTGCCATCGCCTTCTCTGAAGGATCTCCTTGGATGCTTGTTAAATGCACAGATTAGCAGGTCCACACATTGGTCTGGGAGGACCTCCAGGAGTAGACAGTGAAAGGCTGTGGACTTGAATTGAACTAGGACAAAGACAAGGGACCTGCCTAAAGGGCACAGCAGGTTATAGCCCTGGTGAGACAGCAGAGTGAGACGGCACACGTCTGAGGATGGTCCAGGAGCCTGAGGTCTCCCCAAGCCCTGGATGACATCAATGTCCCCATGTGAGTTGCTGCCCATCAAACGCTGACCTGGAGGTAAGAAATGAGGGGACTCGGCTCTTTGCTTCCTTGTATCTTTCACACAGTTGGTTGACAGCAGACAGTTCCCAGGGCTTCAGAGCAGATAAGCAATGATCAGGATGCTTGCCTTGGTGATGTCGGGTTAAACGCGGAATGAACCAGAGCACACCCAGAGTTACCTCCCTCCACGCGCTCTAGGTAGATGATTAGATGTGCGTTTCTCACCACAGTTTGAAGCTGAAGGAAATGCCGAGGACTGGCTCAGCCTCATGGTATTGGTAACTTCCCAGTTCTCCTGGGATAAAGACTGAGCTTGACCCTCAGGGCCTGGAGGCGCCCAGCCTTGCCCACTCTGCACCTGCTTCTTGATCTCTGCTCATCACACAACCTGCTCTTGGCATAGTGTCTTGAATTCCTGGCTCCCTCCTTCCCCAGGGCCTTTGCACACGCTGTCATCACTGTCCACTGAGCTCTTCTTCCTTCTCCGCGTGTCTCTCCAGCTCTCTGGCAACCTTGACCCACAGAAGGCTTCCTGATGGTCAAGACTCAAGTGCCCTCATGACACTGGTACCCTCTTTCTCAGCACTGAATTCAGACGCAATCTCCTGCTGCTGGTGGGGCCGTTTGGCTGGTGTCTCTCTGGCAGACCAGCGAGAGCCACATGATGGGAACACTGCTTTATCCCCTTATCCCCTTAGCTTCCCGGCTGCTCCTAACTCTCAACAGGTCCTGGTTTTGTCCATGACTAAGGTCCCTCATGGCAGAAAGTGAAGAGGGACAAAAAAGCCTCTTGATGAAAGTGAGAGAGAGAGTGAAAAAGTTGGCTTAAAGCTCAATGTTCAGAAAATGAAGATCATGGCATCTAGTCCCATCGCTTCATGGGAAATAGATGGGAAAACAGTGGAAACAGTGTCAGACTTTATTTTTGGGGGCTCCAAAATCACTGAAGATGGTGACTGCAGCCATGAAATTAAAAGACGCTTACTCCTTGGAAGGAAAGTTATGACCAACCTAGATAGTATATTGAAAAGCAGAGACATTACTTTGCCAACAAAGGTCTGTCTAGTCAAGGCTATGGTTTTTCCTGTGGTCATGTATGGATGTGAGAGTTGGACTGTGAAGAAAGCTGAGCACCGAAGAATTGATGCTTTTGAACTGTGGTGTTGAAGAAGACTCTTGAGAGTCCCTTGGACTGCAAGGAGGTCCAACCAGTCCATCCTAAAGGAGATCAGTCCTGGGTGTTCACTGGAAGGACTGATGCTCAGGCTGAAACTCCAGTACTTTGGCCACCTCATGCGAAGAGTTGACTCATTGGAAAAGACTCTGATGCTGGGAGGGTTGGGGGCAGGAGGAGAAGGGGACGACAGAGGATGAAATGACTGGATGGCATCACCAACTCAATGAACATGAGTTTGAGTAAACTCCAGGAGCTGGTGATGGACAGGGAGGCCTGGCGTGCTGTGATTCATGGGGTCACAAAGAGTCAGACACGACTGAGCGACTGAAATGAACTGAACTGAACTGAAGGTCCCTCAGGCCACAGGTGAGGAAACCTGCTGCTGCTGCTAAGTTGCTCAGTCGTGTCCGACTCTGTGCAGCCCCATAGGTGGCAGCCCACCAGGCTCCTCCGTCCCTGGGATTCTCCAGGTAAGAACACTGGAGTGGGCTGCCATTTCCTTCTCCAATGCATGAAAGTGAAAAGTGAAAGTGAAAGTGAAGTCGTGTCTGACTCCTAGTGACCCCGTGGACTGCAGCCCACCAGGCTCCTCGGTCCATGGGGTTTTCCAGGCAAGAGTACTGGAGTGGGTCGCCATCGCCTTCTCCGGAGGAACCTGCGTCCAGGTGATAATGGGCGCAGTGTTTTGTCTTGAGCCACACAGCCAGGAGGTCAGTAGAGTAATGAGCACAAGTTGGGTTCTGCGGGTGCCAGACATATGCTGATTAATTTAGGACATTGTCCAATTTAACCCTCGCCCCGATGTGAATGTAAGTACCATCGTTACTGTCTTCCAGTTACAGGGGAGGAAACTGAAGCTCAGAGAATAAGAGCTACCGGCCCAGCCAGGATAGTTCCCTGTGTCTCTCTCAGCCATGACACGTGTCCTCCAGCCCTAAGGGCAGGCTCAGCCGCGTGCTGGCAGGACAGAAGGCTGGGCATTGGCAGCGGGGTGGGGGCAAGGAGCCACTGTCACCAAGTGGCAGCTCTGGGAATCAAGGGATGAGCCACACGGCCTTTCCCAGGCCCATGCCAAGACTGAGCACATGGGGAAGCCTGCTCACTGCCCTTCCCTTCTGCCCCTTCCTCCCTGGCCAATGTCCACCCCCTCCCATTCACAGGGCTTCCTAGAATCACACCTAAAATAAACTACTCACACTCATAACCTTGAGAATCCAAAGTAGCCCAGAGAAAGGAGAGCAGTAGCTCGCCTGAGGTCACACAGTGAGCGAGCGTGTGACCAGCATCGGGATCCAGGCTCTTCCTCATCACGCCCGCCAGTTGGCTTCAGCTCTGCTGGGCAGTGATGGTACCACATCCTGAGATAAAAGGTCACCTCTGGTCGATGGGACAATGCCCCCCCACAAGATGTCCCTGCCACTATCCTCAAGTCCTGTGACTCTGTTGTATTATGTTGGGGAAGGGGTGGGGACTTAAAGTTAGTCGACTGACTTTCTTTTCTTTTGAATATTTATTTAAGTCAGGTCCTAGTTGTGGCACACAGGATCCTGCAGTGCAGAACACAGGCTCTCTCTCTGCAGCATGTGGGCTTGAGCTCAGTTGCTCCACAGCATGTAAGATCTTAGTTCCTGGACCAGGGATTGAACCACCATCCCTTGAGACTGCAAGGCAGATCTTAACCCCTGGGTCACTGGGGAAGTCCCCGACTGACTTTAAAATGGAGAGCGTATCCCTGGTGGCCCAAGATAGTCACAGGGGCCTTCTAAAAAGGAGAAGAAGGCAGGACAGGAGAGTCAGACAGGGCCAGTGAGGTTAACATCGCTGGCTGTGGAAATGGAGGAGGGGGTCATCAGCTGAAGAATCTGGGTGGTGTCTAAGAGCTGAAAAAGACAAGAAAACAGATTCTCTCCCTTGGAGCCTCCAGAAAGGAACTCAGCCAAGCCATCACGTGGTATCTGGTCCAGTGAGGCCAGGTCTGATTTTTAGCCTACAGAACTGTAAGATAACTGATGTGTGCTGTTTAAGTCACTATGGTTGAGGTGATTTACAGCAGCAATAGGAATCTAACACAAGCACTTAAGGAAGCTAGCCCCTCATCCCTGTGCTTTATGGATAAGGTTCAGGTTTCTTTTTATTATTGTGTGTGTGTGTTAGTCGTTCAGTTGTGACCAGCTCTTTGTGACCCCATGGACTGCAGCCCATAGGATTTCTCAGGCAAGAATACTGGAGTGGGTTGCCATTCCCTCCTCCAGGGGATCTTTCCAACCCAGGGCTTGAACCTGAGGCTCCTGCATTGCAGGTAGATTCTTTACTGCTGAGCCACCAGGGAAGCCCAATTGTTATGTCACAGTAATAAAAAGACGATTAACCATCTGCCTTCAATGTGGGAGACCCAGGTTCAATCCCTGAATCGGGAAGATCCCCTGGAGAAGGAACTGGAAACCCACTCCAGTGTTCTTGCCTGTAGAGTCCCACGGTCCTAGGAGCCTGGCGGGCTGCAGTCCACAGGTTTGCAAAGAGCTGGTCACAACTGAGTGACTGAACAACAAAAATAACATATGAATCACGTCACAGAAAGTTTGAAGATGTATGTGGCCCTGGGTGGACTAATTCTGTCTTGAAAGCATGCACCTTGAACATTTAAGCATTTCCAAGCCAGGCCCTGGGACATTTTGCAGATACATGCGGAGGAGAGCGTGTGTGGTCACCCGAGGTCTGAATTTGCATGGATCTGGTTGGGCGAGTTTTCTGTTATCACTTCTGTCTGCTCTGTACACTGTCATGGAAACCACAGAGACAGAGACGTCGCTGCCCTGATAGCATCAGATCTCAACTGCAAGGTGAAAATGCTTGTAAACCATGAAACTTCTGTGCTGGGGAATGGCTCCCAGCTGGGCCTCCGGCAGACATTCAGGGTGCAGTAAACAATTATGAGCAGGGGAAAGAAAAAGCAAGTGACTCCTCATCAAAGCACATATTTTCAATCCTACTTAGGAAGACTCTTTCCTGGAGGACAGTGGCTAATGGGGACATGTGGTTGCCTAATAATTTGGGGACCTGAAAAATGATGATGCCTTTCGAGTTGTAACCATTAGGAATTTAATCCATGTGGAGAACCACTTACCTGCAAGATGGACCTTAAGGAAAATTAGAGCACAGAGGATGAGCCCAGGGGTGTCTTCACAGGGGTACCCTTGGGTGGCATATTTAGGCCACTAGTATCATGAAGCTGAGAAAAGTGAGAATGCATTGAATCTCCCTCTCTGAGTTCCTCCCAGGAGGAGGGGAAGTCAGAAGTGGTTAGAGGCAAGTGTCACATAGAGATTAGTGTGGAGAGAGTCTAAAGGGAGGAGTGGAAGAGTCTCACTGGGGTGTGAGGCTTAGAAATGAATTTCTTTCAAGGGTGCGGGGGGTGGGGGCTAATTATGGAGTTTTGGACAGACCTGTACACACTGCTGTATTTTCAAAGGATGGGGGAATTCCCCAGCAGCCCAGTGATTAGGAGTCTTTGCTTCCACTGCAGAGAGCATGGGTTGGATTCCAAGTTGGGGAACTCAGATCCTGCAAGCCACCAGGTGTGGTCAAATAAAATAAATGGACAGCCAACAAGGAACTACTGCATAGTGCAGGGAACTCTGCTCAACACTTTTTGATGACCTAATCGGGAGAGGAATTTGCAAAAGAATAGACTCATGTATATGTTTGATGATTCCCCAATGCTCAGTGGGTGAAGAATCTGCCTGCAATGCAGGAGACACAGGACACTTGGATTTGATCCCTGGGGTAGATCCTCTGGAGAAGGAAGTGGCAACACACTCCAGTATTCTTGCCTGAAAAATCCCATGGACAAAGGAGCCCAGTGGGCTATAGTCCAAAGAGTCGCAAAGAGTCAGACACGACTGAGCGATTAAGCACATACGTTTGATGGAGTCACTTTGTTGTACATCTGAAACTAACACAACAGTTTAATCAACTACTCCAATATAAAATAAAAAGTTAAAAAAGAAATGAACGCCATTCAATTCAGTAGAATTTGAATGACCAACCACTGTTTTCTAGACAAAATTGAAGAATGAACCAGGCACAAGCCCTGGTGCCCTGATGACCTGGAAGAAACTAGACGGAAAAAAGATGATGTCAAAAGAGCAGCCTCTGACCATGGACGGAGGTGCAGAAGGAATTCAGAGAGCAGCCTTGCTAGATCCGGGTACCCTGGAAAGCTCTCTGCAGTAGTGCCCCTGGAATCTCTGGCTGGTGGAAACCACCAATCCACAGCTGTTATCCAGCTGGCATGCTCACCTCTGCATGTATCTCTTCCCTCTATGGCATTGCATTATTCACTCTGTTCCATTCTCGAAGCCTATTTCTCATTTTGCCTTGGGCAGTGAGTCTCCCTTTCATCTTCTCTGGGTCAATGGGCTACAGGTGATCTGTCAATGACGCTCTCATGCCCGACCTTTGGGCATCCAGGGTGATGCCTGGGCAGTGTTCTCAGGGAGGAAGGTTAGGTTGGGTCAGGCAGTGGTCTCAGAGATAGGACCAGAAGGACCAGTTGGAAATGGCAACCATCCAGAGGCATGAACCGAGGGGGGAGAAGTGGTGGACTCCCTGGAAGGCTGTCTGCAGGGAGTCGGGGGGTGGGAGCTGGGAAGGGATGACGGAGCAGAAGAAGAGGGCTCCGTGATCCATGAGAAGGCCACTGTTAAAAGACCTTCCTTTTGTGGGGGCTGCAGGTGAGGGCTTACTGTGGTCACACATCCAGCTAAAGCTCATCCCTAGGTGTATGTGTGCGATCATGTCCGATTCTGCGATTTCCATTTCCAAACCGTAATGAGTCTGCCTGCAATGTGGAAACCGGGTTCAATCCCTGAGTTGGGAAGACCCCCTGGAGAAGGGAATGGCAACCCACTCCAGTATTCTTGCCTGGAGAATCCCATGGACAGAGGAATCTGGAAGGCTACATGGGGTCGCCAAAAGGGTCAGACACGAATGAGCAACTAACACACACACACACAGCTGCCAGGCTCCTCTGCCCATGGAATTTTCCAGGGAAGAAGACTGGAGTGGGTTGCCATTTCCTTCTCCAAGGGATCTTCCTGACCCAGCAATTGAACCCAGGTCTCTTGTGTCTCCTGCGTTGGCAGGAGGATTTTTTACTAGGCCCGTAAGGATATCACAGTCTATCCTAGTCTCCTCATACTGCCATGACTCTAAAACAGGGGGCTTAAATAGCAGAATTATTTCTCATCATCCTGGAGGCTAAAGTCCTAGATTGGGGTGCTGGCTTGGTGGGATCCTGGACAGAGGCTCCTGGACTACCAACTTCTCCCTGCATCCTCACAAGGTGGGGAGAGACCACAAGCCCTCTGATGTCTCTTCCTATAAGGGCACGAATCCCATCAGGGGGCCCACCCTCATGACTTCATCTAGAATGAATCACCTCCCAGATATCCTAGCTCAGCTCTCATCATGTGGTGGGGGGTGAGGGCTTCTGCATATGGATTTCAGAGGACACAGTTCAGTCCATAGCACAGTCCAAAGTAGTCAAGGTGAAGGGCTGAAGCCGCAAACATTCTAACCACCAATTTGGGGGAGGATGTAGGATCATAGGCTTGTGGTCCAATGGCCTCTTTGTGAAGATGGCTGGAGCAAGTCTGGGGTCTGTCTGAAGCAAGTCTTCTTGCTCCAAGCTGTACAATGGGCTCTTGCAGAAGCCAGCTGGTAGCCAAGCTTGGGGGCGCTTCCCAAGTGACTCAATGGTAAGAATCTACCTGCCAGGGCAAGAGATGAAGGTTCAATTCCTAAGTCGAGAAGATCCCCTGGAGAAGGAAATGGCAGCCCACTCAAGTGTCCTTGCCTGGGAAACGTCATGGACAGAGGAACCAGGCAGGCTACAGTCCAGGGGGTCTCAAAGAGTCAGATGTGACTTAGCAACTAAACAGCCGCAGCAGGAGTAGCCAAGCCTGGGCTACAGGGTGAATTAACCAGAGTCAAGAATCCAGCCTTCAACCCTGCGGGCTTAGGAGCTCAGTCCCATCAAGAACCCAGAAATGAGGAAACCATGATGCCAATGGACTCATTTGTAGGCAAAGTCACAGCCGTCAAGAGAATTGGTAACTCACATGAACCTCACTAGTGAATTTTCCCTGTATTGCTTAGGGAGGAAGAAATCTAAGCAGGGTGTTCTCTGGACTTGTCCCTCAGAAATATTAATCCCTCTTTGAAGGCATAGTGATTTTTTACTGGCTTGTCCCTTGAGGTCACTGTGTTTCTGCTTTGACTCCTCAGTATTGATTTTCAAGTTTAAAATAAAAAAATCTTTTTTTTTAAAGTTCTAAAGGAGCCCAGTAGGGGAATTCAACCTGTGACTATTAGCTCTAATGTATAAACTCATATATGACTTTTGGAGGAGGGGTGGTTACATTTCTGCTATTTCTGTTATTATAAAATCACTGTCAAAGATTATGCCCTATAACTAACCAGTTTAAATTGATTTATTTTTGTATAAAATCCAAATCTTTTCTAAAATATAGACTTTCCTTAAAAATCTGATAAGAATTTGGGGTTTTGAAACAAGTTGCAAATTTAATTAAAACCAAAATAAAAAAGGAAAGTTCAAATGTGTGTGTATGGTTTCATATACACAGTGGTTGGAGGAAACATTTGTAAGTGGCTAGTTCATCATACATCTATGGTTGGCACTGGTATGCTTATAATGATGTGTTTAAACTTTGCAGAAACATAAACCTACCTCTTAAGAGTGAACTTTTTTGAAGTTGAAATACTAAAACTTTTTCCTTTATCTTCTTCACTAAAGGGTTCCTGGACCATCAGACCCTTAGGTAAGGTATCTGGTGGTAGTTCTAGCCATTTTGCAGGTGAAAAAGATATGGATCAGAGTGAGATAGCATCTGAATTTTGAGATTCCCTACCCTGTGGTGCTGGAGAAGACTCTTGAGAGTCAATCGGACTGCAAGGAGATCAAACCAATCCTAAAGGAAGTCGATTCTGAATATTCTTTGGAAGAACGGATGCAGAATGTGAAGTTCCAATACTTTGGCCACCTGATGCGAAGAGCTGACTAATTGGAAAAGACCCCGATGCCAGGAAAGATTGAAGGCAAGAGGAGAAGGGGATGACAGAGGATGACATGGTTGAATGGCATTACCAACTCAATGGGTGAGTTTGAACAAACTCCAGGAGATGGTGAAAGACAGGGAGGCCTGGCATGCTGCAGTCCATGGGGTTGCAAAGAGTTGGGTATGACTGAATGATTGAACAACAACAACAAACCTAATTCAACATCTGAGCTTTTAGAGGTTCATTCACCTTGAGTTCCTTCTAGAAAGGCCTACCCAGCTACAAAAAGGGTCCTGCTGCAAGAAAAGGCAGTGGGGACTCTGCTCACTGATGCAATTCAAGAGGCAGATTTGATTTATTTATAATAAAACCAGAGTGCAAAGGTGGAGGTGCAGGCTGCTTCAGGCTGTGTGGGAGAGGAGCTGCCCAACAGGTTGGTTTGGGTGAATTCTCAGAGGAACTGAGCCGATTAAAGGGAAGAAGAAAGTCTGAAAGGGTTTAGCATGTACTGGGGCTCATGCTTGTGGACAAACAGGATCATCAAGTTTCCAGCGTCTCTGAGGATCTTTTGCACATCCTGAAACCCTTAGACTTGGCAGGGGGAGCACAAGAGTTCGTGAGTGAGAGGACCCCACAACCCCCACATCAGGCCCCTCAGTGGCAGGACTGGTCCTGGGGGAAAGTGGTCCATGCATGGGACGACTGGGGCCTTGTCCGCCCCACCCGGGGTCAGCGTGCACTGTGGATGGATTAGTAAAGGATGAAAACAAATCACCCAGGGGTAGCAGACCAGAGTTCTATATAGCAGATTTCTGTCGCTTTTTGATGCTAAGAGATGAAAGAGGCATTTGACTCAAAACCGGCTTTAAGGAAACTTGATCTGGCCAGGGTGGTTTTCAATTGCTAATAAAACCAAGACCGAAAAGCATCCAAGATTAATCTTTAGCCCTTAGCAATAAATTAGAATGTAGCCTTGACTGAATAACTTAGGTTTCTGTATAGAACTTTACTACGTTCTTTTCAACATATGTCACAAATGTCAAGTGCAGACGTTCAAGACAGAAATTCCCCTCGGACTTCCCTCATGGTCCAGTGGTTAAGAATCCACCTGCCAATGCAGGGGACATGGGTTCAATCCCTGGTTCAGGAAGATTCCACATGCTGCAGGGTAACTTAGCCCATGCACCACAACTACTGACATGAACATGCCCAGAGCCCATCCTCTGTAACAAGAGAAGTCACTGCAGTGAGAAGCCTGCCCACAGCAACAAAGACCCAGTGCAGCTAAAATTATTTAGAAAAAAAAACAAACAAACAGAATTCCCTTCAGCTTGCTTTGGCCTATTCGAATCTCATAATAATGGAGAGCAAAGAATTTTCTAGCTTTTTCACCTTGGCCAAGCATCTTAGCTACTCTTTAGCAAGGAAAGGGAAAGTCGCTCAGTCGTGTCCGACTCTTTGCGACCCCATGGACTGTAGCCCACCAGGCTTCTCAGTCCTGGAAAATCTCTGTCCATCACCAGCTCCTGCAGCTTGCTCAAACTCATGTCTATCGAGTTGGTGATGGCTTCCAACCATCTCATCCTCTGTCGTCCCCTTCTCCTCCTGCCCCCAATCCCTCCCTGCATCAGAGTCTTTTCCAATGAGTCAACTCTTCACATGAGTTTTTCACATCAAGCAGCCAAGGTATTGGGGTTTCAGATTCAGCATCAGTCCTTCCAATGAATATTCAGGACTGAGTTCCTTTAAATTAACTCGTTTGATCTCCTTGCTGTCCAAGGGACTCTCAAGAGTCTTCTCCCACACGACAGCTCAAATACTGTTGACCTATAGCTGCTTTATTATGCTGTGGCAGGTTCCTGCTGTACAGCAAAGTGAATCAGCAATAGGTGCTCAATGCTCAATCGTGTGTGACTCTTTTTGACCCCACGGACTGTAGTTCCTCTATCCATGGAATTCTCCAGGCAAGAATATGGGAGTGGGTTGCCATTTCCTTCTCCAGGGGAACTTCCTGACACAGGGATCGAACCCGCGTCTCCTGCATTGGTAGGCACATTCTTTACCACTTAGTGCATCCTGGGATTCAACTATATGTTTACAAATGTTTATTCTTTTTTGGATTTTCTTCTCATTTAGGTCACCGCAGAGCACTGAGTAGAGTTCCCTGTGCTATACAGTAGGTTCTCATTACTCATCTGTTTTATACCCAGTTCAGTTCAGTTCAGTTCATTCGCTCATCGTGTCTGACTCTTTGTGACCCCATGAATAGCAGCATGCCAGGCCTCCCTGTCCATCACCAACTCTCGGAGTTCACCCAAACTCATGTGCATCGAGTTGGTGATGCCATCCAGCCATCTCATCCTCTGTCGTCCCCTTCTCCTCCTGCCCCCAATCCCTCCCTGCATCAGAGTCTTTTCCAATGAGTCAACTCTTCACATGAGGTGGCCAAAGTATTGGAGTTTCAGCCTCAGCATCAGTCCTTCCAATGAACACCCAGGACCAATCTCCTTTAGGATGGACTGGGTGGAACTCCTTGCAGTCCAAGGGACTCTCAAGAGTCTTCTCCAACACCACAGTTCTAAAGCATCAGTTCTTCAGTGCTCAGCCTTCTTCGCAGTCCAACTCTCACACCCATACATGACCACTGGAAAAACCACAGCCTTGACTAGACGGACCTTTGTTGGCAAAGTAATATCTCTGCTTTTCAATATGCTATCTAGGTTGATCATAACTTTTCTTCCAAGGAGTAAGCGTCTTTTAATTTCATGGCGCAATCACCATCTGCAGTGATTTTGGAGCCCCCCAAATAAAGTCTGACACTGTTTCCACTGTTTCCCCATCTATTTCCCATGAAGTGATGGGACCAGATGCCATGATCTTTGTTTTCTGAATGTTGAGCTTTAAGCCAGCTTTTCCACATTCTTCTTATACCCAGTAGTGTTCCTTTAAGAATCCACCTGCCAGTGCAGGGAACATGCTTAATGTTTAAATATGCATTGTAACTTAACAAATTGTGAAATAAATCATTATCTTGACCCTCATAAATGATACAAGAATCTTAGAACACATGAACTCTAGTAGCTTGTTAGTATCTTTCTTTTTCTGTTCATGGAAAGGTGTTTCATTTTAAATATAGCAATTGTACAAGTCAATCCCAAAACTCCCAATTTATCCCTTATTTTTGTTAAAGAGGGTTTTAGTGGAATCTTATTTCTGTTGCTCCACAATTAGTCATTGCTATTGCTATTTCCAGATGATACTTGTATCAGTTATTTATTGTCACATAGCAAATGTCCCCCCAACACGCAAAGAAAGACAATCACACATGGGTATGAATATCACAAAGCTGATATCATGAAGGGGGTATGCCAAAGGCACCCAGTTCAATATGTAAATAAAAACACTTGCTTAGAAATCCAATCTTCACTATTACATTTCGGTGCATCAATTAATAATGCCTCAGTGAAGGTCTGTGGATAGAAAATACTTTCTCTTTGCCATAAACTATATTTGGTCCTCACTCCTGAATGATACTTCATCTAACTTTGTTTAAGCTGAGAGTTCCTCCTTAGCCTTTTGAATATCGAATTCTATTATTTTGGACTTCTGTTTTAGCTGCAGAGAAATCTGTTGCTATCCCACTGTTCTGATTTTATGGCTGTTTTAAAATGTTTTCTTTGTTGTTGGTGCTCAGCAGTTTCACTGAGATTCATTTAGGCCTACGTTCATTTTTATTGATCCATTCAGGATGTTCTGTGAATTTCCAATTTGAGTAGAATTACCAGATAAAATCAGGAAGGCTAGTTGAATTTTAATGTTAGCTAAGCCAACTCTTTGGAAAAGACCCTGATGCTGGGAAAGATTGAGGACAGGAGAAGGGAGTGACAGAGGATGAGATGGTTGGATGGCATCACTGACTCAATGGACATGAGTTTGAGCAAGTTCCAGGAGATGGTGAAGGACAGGGAGGCCTGGTGTGCTGCAGTCCATGGGGTCACAAAGATTCAAACATGACTGAGTGAATGAGCAACAACAGTGACCCATTGCTTCTACTAAAACAAATTATTTCTCCTTATCTAAAAGTCAAATGTAACCAGGAATCTAGTATGTTATTTGCCAAATCTGGCAATGTGAAATTTGAGAATTCTTGTATTTCATCTCATCTGGAAAATTCTTAGTCGTAAGCTTTTCAAATATTGGCCTCCTTCTAACTTCTCTATTTCTTACTTCCAAATTCTTACCAAATCTATGTTTATATTAGTTTCGCAGAGCTTTTGTAAAAACATCCCACAAACTGGGTGCTTAAGACAACAGAAACTTATTATCTTACAGCTCTGGAAGCAGAAACTCTGAAATAAAAGAGTCTGTAGGGCTCTGTTCCCTCTGAAATTTCTGGGGAAAGATCCTGGCCTCTGGATCCATCTTGGCCTCAGGATCCTTCTGGCAGTTGTAGGCAATCCCTGGCTTGCTCACATCACTCCAACCTCTGCCTCTGTGATCACATGACCTTCTTCCCCGTGTGGTTTAGTCACTGTCGTGTCTGACTCTTCATGACCCCATGGACTGTAGCCCACCAGCCTTCTCTGTCCATAGGATTTCCCAGGCGAGAATGTTGGAATGATTTGCCATTTCCTTCTCCAGGGGATTTCCTGACCTAGGGATTGAACCCGAATCGTCTGCATTGATTGGCAGGTGAATTCGTTACCACTGAGCTAGCAGGGAAGCCCTTACTCCCTGTATCTCTATAACTTAACATCTGTATGTCATCCTAAGCCTTTCCTATGAGGACCCCAGACACTGAATGAGGGTCTATTACAGTCATAAGAAACCACTTTAGCTGATTAAATTTGTAAAGAGTCTATTTTCAAATCAGGCCACAATCTAAGGTTTCAGGTAAAAACATGAATTTGTTGTTGTTCAGTCACTAAGTCATGTCTGACTCTGTGTGACCCCATGGACTGCAGCACACCAGGCGTCCCTGACCTTCACCATCTCCTTAAGCTTGCTCAAACTCATGTCCATTGAGTCGGTGATGCCATCCAACCGTCTCATCCTCTGTCACCGCATTCTCCTTCTGCCCTCCATCTTTCCCAGCACCAGAGTCTTTTCTAATCAGTTGACATTTCGCATCAGATGCTCAAGTATTGTAGCTTCATCTTCAGCATCAGTCCTTCCAATGAATATTCAGGGTTGATTCTCTGAATTTTGAGGGTCATTATTCAATCAGGTGCCTTGTTGAACATTTGAGTAATTATTTTAAATGAAAGTTTTTTTTTATGAAACTTAATGATCAAAGGAAGATGTAGCCATAAATTAAGAATAGAGTAGAATGCTTAACCGAATTTATTCTTTAAATTTATACCCTATCCTTAATTTAAACTCTCCTTCTTGTTTTTGTTTCCTTTATCAACCTACTTGTTCTGGTTTTTTTGATATTAAATTTTATTTATTTGACTGTGTCTGGTCTTAATTGTTGCATGTGGAATCCTAGTTACACCATGAGGGATCTTTCTTTGTAGCACGTGGATTGTAGCTAAAGGGCTTGGCTGCTTCATATCATGTGGGATCTTAGTTCCCTGACCAGGGGTAGAATCCATGTCTCCTTCATTGCAAGGCAGATTTTTAACCGCTGGACCCCAGGGAAGTCCCTCTGCTTGTTCTATTTTCGTCATGCTTATTCCTCCTAACGTTTTCATTTCTACTTTTGTTGCTGTTTAGTCACTAAGTCATGCCTGACCCTTTTGCAGCCCCATGGACTGTAGCCCACCAGGCTCCTCTGTCTATGTCATTACCCAGGTGCGAATGCTGGAGTGGGTTGCATTTCCAGGGGATCTTCACTGATTAAATTTGTAAAGAGTCTATTTTCAAATCAGGCCACAATCTAAGGTTTCAGGTAAAAACATGAATTTGTTGTTGTTCAGTCACTAAGTCATGTCTGACTCTGTGTGACCCCATGGACTGCAGCACACCAGGCGTCCCTGACCTTCACCATCTCCTTAAGCTTGCTCAAACTCATGTCCATTGAGTCGGTGATGCCATCCAACCGTCTCATCCTCTGTCACCGCATTCTCCTTCTGCCCTCCATCTTTCCCAGCACCAGAGTCTTTTCTAATCAGTTGACATTTCGCATCAGATGCTCAAGTATTGTAGCTTCATCTTCAGCATCAGTCCTTCCAATGAATATTCAGGGTTGATTCTCTGAATTTTGAGGGTCATTATTCAATCAGGTGCCTTGTTGAACATTTGAGTAATTATTTTAAATGAAAGTTTTTTTTTATGAAACTTAATGATCAAAGGAAGATGTAGCCATAAATTAAGAATAGAGTAGAATGCTTAACCGAATTTATTCTTTAAATTTATACCCTATCCTTAATTTAAACTCTCCTTCTTGTTTTTGTTTCCTTTATCAACTACTTGTTCTGGTTTTTTTGATATTAAATTTTATTTATTTGACTGTGTCTGGTCTTAATTGTTGCATGTGGAATCCTAGTTACACCATGAGGGATCTTTCTTTGTAGCACGTGGATTGTAGCTAAAGGGCTTGGCTGCTTCATATCATGTGGGATCTTAGTTCCCTGACCAGGGGTAGAATCCATGTCTCCTTCATTGCAAGGCAGATTTTTAACCGCTGGACCCCAGGGAAGTCCCTCTGCTTGTTCTATTTTCGTCATGCTTATTCCTCCTAACGTTTTCATTTCTACTTTTGTTGCTGTTTAGTCACTAAGTCATGCCTGACCCTTTTGCAGCCCCATGGACTGTAGCCCACCAGGCTCCTCTGTCTATGTCATTACCCAGGTGCGAATGCTGGAGTGGGTTGCATTTCCAGGGGATCTTCCTGACCCAGGGATCAAATCGCATCTTGTGCATTGACAGGCAGATTCTTTACCACTGAGCCACCAAGGAAGCCCACCTGTTTCTTCTTCTTTTTTTTTAATTTTTATTTTTACTTTATTTTACTTTACAATACTGTATTGGTTTTGCCATACATTGACATGAATCCGTCTCAGGTGTATATGAGTTCCCCACCCATTTCTTCTTTAAGAATCCTTTTTTCCCCATAAACATAGCTTGAACATATTAAATTCTTTGTCTCTTCAGATGGCTCTATTATCTTAAGGACTTGGATTACTTATAGGTGTATTACCAACACAGGACCAATTTATATGTAGCAAGTTTAGTTTAGGGTTTGCTGCCCCAAGTAAATAGTATAAATTCAGAGGTATCATTTTTTCTTTCAGGCATTTGGACAGAGGCATGACGGTGGGTATAGATTTTTTTGTGTCCTCTTTACTAATGAGGCTGAGTTTCAAGAATCTCAGTTTTATGCAATGGTGTCAATTCCAACTGTTTACCCAGAACCTCAGCTCCTGTCTTTGTAGGGTGTTGACAAGGATGCTCACAGTAGGGTAAATTTCTGGGTCAGATAATGCCCTATACCCCTGGTGACTACAGCTGTGAATCACACCACACTATATGGCTCTGGCTTTTAGTCTCTTTTTGTTTCTAGCATCTGAGGGTCTCTCTTTCTTGCTAATGTAGTTACATATTTTAAATAAGCTCTGTTACATTTTAGCTAACATTTTTTGATATCTGTAGCTGGGGGCACTTCACATGAGTTGACTTTGCCAAGAAGCCAATACTGGAAGGCCAGTCTCTGGGGTTGTTAAAACCAAGATAATTAGCTCTCCTGGATGTGAGCATGCTATCAAAGTTGGATTCAGTGTCAATCATGCAGAAAAGGTCCTGTTTTTCATGTGTGATGTCTAATTATAGTTTCTGGATCAGCTTAGGTTCTTCAGTTAGCTTAGTAGATTCCTCAAAACATGGTTCCTATATTGAAATAATTGCATGTCATTCTGTTTCCACTGTTTTCTCTCCCTAAGGATTGCCAGGAAACCAGAGAGGAAAGAATTCTATAGACATTAGACCAATATTTGGCCTATTCAGAATATGGTGGCTTTATTTAAAAGTTTAAGAAATGTGGGGACATGAAGAGGAGACTGTCCTGAGAAGACAGGAGTCAGATTGTAGACAGACCCACCTCTAACCAGGTATCAGAGAATCAGATCATAGACCCTCCTCTGCCACTAGCTGGGTAAGCAATCCTCTCTTAGAGTTTTCATCTGCAAGGGACATTAACAAAATGCATTACGAGCCCCTTCTGGCTCTGATACGGTGTGTAAAGATTTGGAGTGGGAGTAAGTTGGGGAAAGGGGCTCAAAAGTCTATGCAGTTTGGGCCTCCCTGGTGGCTCGGTGGTAAAGAATTTGCCTGCCAATGCAGGAGACACAGGTTCTATCCCTGGTCCAGGAAGACCCCACATGCCATGGAGCAACTAAGCCCATGCACCACAACTGTTGAGCCTGTGCTCTCAAGCGTGGGAGCCACAGCTACTGAACCCCTGTGTCTCAGCTACTGAAGTCTTCATGCCCAAGAGCCTGTGCTCTGCAGCAAGGGAGCTACCACAGTGAGAAGCCCATACCCTGCAATTAGACAGTGACTCCCACTCACAGCACCTGGAGAAAAGCCCATGCAGCCCTGAAGACTCAGGACAGCCAAAAAATAATAAAATTACTTTGAAAAAGTCTATGCAGCCTGGAAGTCTTGCAGAAGCTCTGATGGGCTGAAGTTGCAGGGGCACCAGGGGAACACACTGCATCTCCCGGGACTTGGCCCTTGTCTGTTTCTTTTCTGGCTCTTTTGGGGACTCATCTACCTTCTTGGTGGAGAAGATGATGGCACCCCACTCCAGTGCTGTCACCTGGAGAATCTCAGGGACGGAGGAGCCTGGTGGGCTGCAGTCCAAGGGGTCACTAAGAGTCAGACACGACTGAGTGACTTCACTTTCACTTTTCACTTTCATGCATTGGAGAAGGAAATGGCAACCCACTTCAGTGTTCTTGCCTGGAGAATCCCAGGGATGGGGGAGCCTGGTGGGCTGCCGTCTGTGGAGTCACACAGAGTCGGACATGACTGAAGTGACTTAGCAGCAGCAGCTACCTTCTTGGTTGGTTGTTTGCTTTCAGTTCAGTTCAGTCACTCAGTCATGTCCGACTCTTTGCGACCCCATGAATCGCAGCATGCCAGGCCTCCCTGTCCATCACCAACTCCTGGAGTTCACTCAGACTCATGTCCATCGAGTCAGGGATGCCATCCAGCCATCTCGTCCTCTGTCGTCCCCTTCTCCTCCTTCCCCCAATCCCTCCCAGCATCAGAGTCTTTTCCAGTGAGTCAACTCTTCGCATAAGGTGGCCAAAGTACTGGAGTTTCAGCTTTAGCATCATTCCTTCCAAAGAAATCCCAGGGCTGATCTCCTTCAGAATGGACTGGTTGGATCTCCTTGCAGTCCAAGAGACTCTCAAGAGTCTTCTCCAACACCACAGTTCAGAAGCATCAGTTCTTCAATGCTCGGCTTTCTTCACAGTCCAACTCTCACATCCATAGATGACCACTGGAAAAACCATAGCCTTGACTAGAACTGCAGTCCAAGGGGTCACTAAGAGTCAGACACGACTGAGTGACTTCACTTTCACTTTTCACTTTCATGCATTGGAGAAGGAAATGGCAACCCACTTCAGTGTTCTTGCCTGGAGAATCCCAGGGATGGGGGAGCCTGGTGGGCTGCCGTCTGTGGAGTCACACAGAGTCGGACATGACTGAAGTGACTTAGCAGCAGCAGCTACCTTCTTGGTTGGTTGTTTGCTTTCAGTTCAGTTCAGTCACTCAGTCATGTCCGACTCTTTGCGACCCCATGAATCGCAGCATGCCAGGCCTCCCTGTCCATCACCAACTCCTGGAGTTCACTCAGACTCATGTCCATCGAGTCAGGGATGCCATCCAGCCATCTCGTCCTCTGTCGTCCCCTTCTCCTCCTTCCCCCAATCCCTCCCAGCATCAGAGTCTTTTCCAGTGAGTCAACTCTTCGCATAAGGTGGCCAAAGTACTGGAGTTTCAGCTTTAGCATCATTCCTTCCAAAGAAATCCCAGGGCTGATCTCCTTCAGAATGGACTGGTTGGATCTCCTTGCAGTCCAAGAGACTCTCAAGAGTCTTCTCCAACACCACAGTTCAGAAGCATCAGTTCTTCAATGCTCGGCTTTCTTCACAGTCCAACTCTCACATCCATAGATGACCACTGGAAAAACCATAGCCTTGACTAGACGGACCTTAGTTGGCAAAGTAATGTCTCTGCTTTTGAATATGCTATCTAGGTTGGTCATAGGTTTCCTTCCAAGGAGTAAGTGTCCTTTAATTTCATGGCTGTAATCACCATCTGCAGTAATTTTGGAGCCCCCCAAAATAAAGTCTGACACTGTTCCACTGTTTCCCCATCTATTGTTTGCTTTAGTCCCTGTGAAATACACATGCTCTCATGGCTATAGCCAACACTTTGTCTCAGCCCTGACTGCCTTCCCTCATTCTCGCCCATGGCCTCTCATAGGGCTGTTTCTGGTGGCTGTCTGCTGCATGGGCAGAGACACCACCCACCCATAGCAGAGGTTTTGTGTTCCTGCAGAAACCCCCTTCTCTCCCCTACTGCCCTGTCTTCTTAGCAAGAGCTCACTTCCGTGTTCTAGCCACTTTTCCTGTGAAATGTCTCACATATAAGTTGTATACATTCAGTGAATAGCCTTTAAGTTATAGCAGACACTGTGTTAGATAGAGATAAAGTCAAGAATAAGGAAGGCAGACCCCTGGCATGGAAAAGAAGATGGTAAACAAGATAATCATGGTTTGTGCTCTGTGATAAGCATGCTGGAAGAAAATCAGTAGGGAGATGAGGTAATGAATGACAGGGTGGATGGGCCAGGTTACTCAGGAGGCCTTTCCGAAAGAGCAGAGGTCTGAGAAAATGAAGGTGTTCCAGCAGCAAATGTAGAATTGGAGCCAGGGAAGAGTCTGGTGTGTCTCTGGAATTGGGGACCCTTACCTCCCCGTCCCCCTCCCTGGTTGGGGGTGGGGGTGGGTGGGAAGGAGAAGAGGCTGGGGGAGAGTCCATCTAGACAGCCCCTCTCTATCCACTGTAGTCAACTCTGTTTAGTCCCTTGCCAGAATCTGTCCTAGAATCATCCAGCTAATGCCTCTGATCTCAGGATTCCTCCACTGCAATTCATCCTACATAGCTCTTCCAGTTTATCTTTCTTAAACTCTATTTTTTATGTTACTTTTCTCAGAATATGCACCTCGATGTTCATAGCAGCACTATTCACAATAGCCAGGATATGGAAGCAACCTAGATGTCCATCAATAGACGAATGGATAAAGAAGCTGTGATACATATACACAGTGGAATACTCCTCAGCCATACAGAAAGAGGGAAGTAATGCCATTTGCAGCACATGAGTGGACCTAGGGATTATCAGGCTAAGTGAAACAGAAAGACAAATGCCATATGATATCATTTATATGGGGAATCTAAACCATGGCACAAGTGAACTTCTCTGTGAAACAGAGACAGATTCACAACATAGAGAAGAGAACCGCAGTGGCCAGGGGAGTGCCAAGGGATGGACTGGGAGTCTGGATCAGCAGAAACAAACTACTATTCATTGTGGTTATTGTTCAGTCACCCAGTCGTGTCCAACTCTTCATGAGCCCATGGACCAAGCACACCAGGCCTCCCTGTCTCTCACCATCTCCCGGAGTTTGCCCAAGTTTATGTCCATTATACATAGGATGGATAAAAAACAAGTTCTAAGTTCCTTCTGTATAACACAGGCAACTGTACTCAATATGTGAAAGTGAAACTGAAAGTGAAGTCGCTCAGTCGTGTCTGACTCTTTGCGACCCCATGGACTGTAGCCCACCAGGCTCCTCAGTCCATGGAATTTTCCAGGCAAGAGTACTGGAGTGGGTTGCCATTTCCTTCTCCAGAGGATCTTCCCAACCCAGGGATCGAACTTGGGTCTCCCGCACTGCAGGCAGATGCTTTAACCTCTGAGCCATATATCCTGGGATAAACCATAATGGAAAAGAATATGAAAAAAAATGTGTGTGCATATATATATATAAATATATTTATATATATTTAGTTTGCTATTCAGTAAAAAATTAACACAACATTGCAAATAAACTATACTTCAAAAAACAAATTTAAAAATTAATGTTACTTTTCTCCTTCAGGCACTTTTTTTCATTGAACTATCACTGATACAAAACATTAGAGCGGACCCTTCAATAATGCAAGCGTTAGGGATACTGACGCTCTACACGGTTGAAAATCTGCAAAAAACTTACAGTTGGCCCTCCATTTATGGGGTTCTTTTGACTCCACAGTTCCACATACACAGATTCAACTAACCTTCAGTTCAGTTCATTCGCTCAGTCGTGTCCGACTCTTTGTGACCCCATGAATTGCAGACGCCAGGCCTCCCTGTCCATCACCAACTCCCAGAGTTCACTCAGACTCACGTCCATCGAGTCCGTGATGCCATCCAGCCATCTCATCCTCTGTTGTCCCCTTCTCCTCCTGCCCCCAATCCCTCCCAGCATCAGAGCTTTTTTCAATGAGTCAACTCTTCGCATGAGGTGGCCAAAGTACTGGAGTTTCAGCTTTAGCATCATTCCTTCCAAAGAAATCCCAGGGCTGATCTTCAGAATGGACTGGTTGGATCTCCTTGCATTGGGTAATACTGTAGAATTTATTATTGAAAAAAAAAATCTGTATCTAAGTCTACCCATGTAGCTTAAATCTGTGTTGTTTGACTGTATCCTAGTTTTAGATATGCAACATAATGATTGGGTATTATGCACCCAGTCTCTTGTAAATACTCTATCATGACCGCTACAGTAAGCCTAGTTAGCATCCATCACCACACATAGTTACCAACTTGTTTATTGTTGTGTGTGTATTAATTTGCCCCTCCAATTAAATTCTAAGGACCTTTAGAGTAAGCACCATATCTTGAATTTTCTCTGAACTCCTAACACATTTATCCCAGTGTCATATAGCCTCTATTCAAAATATAGGGTTTTTTTTTTTAAAAGAAATGTAGTACATCCATACAATGGAATACTACAATAGAATTACTATTCAGCAATAGAAAAGAATGATCATGCTACAGGTTGGATGAACCTCAAAAATATTATGCTGAGTGAAAGAAGAAGACAGGAAAAACTATAAATTGCATTATTCCATTTATATGGAATGTCTGGAAAAGTCAAATATATATAGGAAGAGAAAACAGTTTAGTGGTTTCCTTGGGGTGGGGGTGAGAATGGAAAGTGAAAGAAGGTGAAAGGATTTTGGGGGGTGAGCGTGGGCAATTGAACTGTTTTAAAACTGAATTGTGGTGATTGGACAATTCAATACATTTTCTAAATACTGTTGAATTGTATACTTGTGTATATGTAATATATTGACTACCTTATGATACATAAATATATATCAAAAAAACTGTATATGCGCCCACCACAGACATACACACACACACATATGTATGTATTTGCTGCCTCCCCTGGTGGTTCAGTGGTAAAGAATCTGCCTGCAATGCAGAATATGTGGGTTCAGTCCCTGGGTTGGGAATAACCCCCTGGAGAAGGAAATGGCAACCCATTCCAGTATTTGTGCCCAGAAAATCCCATGGACAGAGAAGACCCCTGGACTACAGTCCATGGGGTCACAACGAGTCTGACATGATAGAGAGGCTGAATACACATTCACTGACTTAGAAATAAATAACTTTTTTTAAAATATTTTTTTAAATTAATTTTTTTTAGTTTGTTTTGCTTTACAATAATGTATTCGTTTTGCTACACATCGACATGAATCAGCCACGAGTGTACATGAACTCCCAATCCCGACCCCCACCTCCCCCCTCCCGCCCCACACCCTCTCTCTGGATTATCCCCGTGCATCAGTCCCAAGCATCCTGCATCCTGCATCAAACCTGGCCTGGCGATTCGTTTCACTTATGATATCAGACATGTTACACTGCCACTCTGCCAACCCATCCCACCCTTGACTTAGAAATAAATAACTTTTAAAAAATACTAAGCCTTTGCAACTTTGCCAGAGGGTGGAAACATTCTGCTTTCAAGTGATGGAGCAGACCTGGTTATATATGTTGAGAAATCCCCCTAGGAAAATGAGAGCAATTGATCTATTACAGGGAATTACAATACCCCTTAGGAACAGTCAGGACCATATGCCTGGATCTTATAGAATCACCCAACAAGCTCCAATCTGTAATTCAGTGTTTGACATCCAGCTGAGGGGCTTCTTCAGTTGTTAGGAAAATTCTTATCACGGTGGAAACATTAATCCTTGTCCTGATTCAGATAATTTTGTTGTGAATCTGAGGAACTAGTTTTCTTAAGACGTGTACATCTTTGTTTTCCTTCTCTTTTTATTGTAAACCCTCTAGTTAAATTTCCCAATCTGTCCCTTTGGAACAGACACCTTGTCCCCAAGTAGCTGAAAAACAAGGCACAAAAAGGCACCATTAAACAGACTGCTTAGTCGCCCGGCCCTGCACCCATCTCTGTTTACCTGGGAGCAGAAAAAGAAGCTGGCAAGGAGTAGCCAAAGACTTTCTTCTGGGCTCCTGGTCTAGTCCCAGCAGCAGACTAGACACCAGGATCCCCAAACCCATGCAGGGGCTCAATTAGGTGCAAGGGAAACCAGCCCAGGACAGGGACCCTGCTCTCCAGGGAGTTACCAGAACTCGGTGTCCTTAAAGAAGATATCATGAACCAGCTGAACGATTTCAACCCCATCTTCCCTGTGAGTGAGGGCGTAGGTGTCATTCAGTACAGGGACCACCAGGGCTCCGCCGTCTTGCTGTTGATGGCAGTGTTGGCCCCTCAAGCTTCCTGCCCCCCACGGTTGGTATCCTCTCTGCAGAGTGAGCAAGGCATTGGAGCTAGTACAGTTCAACCGTCATGAGTTCCCTGGTCTGACCTTGAATGTGAGTGGCTGAAACGACACGGAGTCAAACAAAGTCAGCGTCAGAGACTGTGCTGCTGGGTCACCCACAGGACTGCTGCTTGGGGAGACTTGGGGAGGGAAGGAAGGCTGTCAGAAGGCTGCACGGTGTCTGGGTCTTGGATGCTGTGAACATACTTGTAGATGCGAGTGCCGTCGAGGTAAAGGATCCAGCCCAGCCCATAGCATTGTGGGAAAGCTGGAAGACTTAGGAGGCAGTTCAGTTCGGAGGGGGGAGAAGGCGTTCCCTGTTTTATTCCACTCCAAAAGAGTCTATGTAACTGGGAGACTGAGAATCCGTGCAGCTCCCTCTATCCCGACAGGTTGGTGTATTGTTGCCCCAGAGCCAACTAGCATAATAAATCAGAGAAGAGGGGACATCCAGCTCAGATATCTTCACCTTTCTCAGAGAGAAGCTCAACTGATGACCAGATAGCACTGGGATTTTTACCTTTCAATTCTTTTCAGAGGCTGTGAAAATAAAAAGTCAGCTAGAGAGTTTTCACAAGTATGTATAGATTAGAAAAACAAAAATATACATCCTCAATATAATCTTTATTCATCCTATTTTAACAATTATTAAACATTTCAAAAGTTTAACACTTACCAAATATAAAACCAAAACCAAGAGTTTTTACGGTTCATCCCCCACCCCCCTGCCCCAAATACAGCAAACATCTGGATGTAAGGAAAGAATCTCGTCAGAGCGCTTTTCCATTTCCCCACCCTGTGGTGCTGGATCCCTTGAACAGCAAGGAGGCCAAACTAGTCCATCCTAAAGGAAATCAGTCCTGAATATTCACTGGAAGGACTGATGCTGAAGCTCCAATACTTTGGCCACCTGATGCAAAGAGCCGACTCATTGGAAAAGACCTTATGCTGGGAAAGAATGAGGGCAGGAGAAGGGGACGACAGAGGATGAGATGGTTGGATGGCATCACTGACTTGATGAACATGGGTTTGAGCAAGCTCTGGGAGTTGGTGATGGACAGGGAAGCTTGGTGTGCTGCAGTCCATGGGGTCACAAAGAGTCGGACACGACTGAGCGATTGAACAACAACAACCCAACTCTGCGTTGAATTTCTCCCTGACCCACCTCCCTCTGAACCTGACACTGAAAAGAGGAAACCAGCCGTGAGGTCATCTCTGGAGATGTTTGAAATGCCTGCAGAGTACCCATCCCATTGCTAATAAATCACTCTCCTGACCTAGCTCGAGTGGGCCCATTCTTCTTAGTTGCTTTCTTGTCCACCCTCCCTCCTTCTGCATTTAAGATCAAAACAGCCCCATTCTTCAGGCGCTGTCATTCAAGCCCACAGAGATTTGGGCTTAAGACTCATTCTGAGACGTGGAGATGTTTATCACTACTTACAGGATCTACTGGTTGTTGCTGAGAAAGACATTAAGCAAACAAAATGATCTTGTTAACACAAAACTCAAAATTCCTCCCCATTCTTTGTTGCTTGTTTCATTGATTTTAAGCTGTTTTAAAGAGAGGTTGTCCAAACTACTACACAGCTGCCAGATAAGGCAACTGGATCCTGTTAGAGTGTCAGTCCCCGCTGCTGGCTTTCTGGACACAGCATAAGTTTGTAGGAAGAAAAGGCCCTTGTCATCCCCAGACCTGAGTTCCTAGCATGTTCCTAAATAAATCACCCATTAAACAGAGTGCTTTCCTTTGGACTGCGAGTCCCAAGCTTTGCCCCATTTTTTCTTCAATTGCTCTTCTGTCCAGGGCAGCTGTTCAAGCCCTTACACACTCACTTAGCGGAGTTTGCTGAAGAGTGGGTGCTCGACATATTAATCGGTATTAGGCAGACGTTGAAAAGGGCTGGGGAAGGGGTCATGCAGGCATGCATTTCTGAAATGCCATCTTAACAAAGTTGGTGGTATTTCTTTGTTGCAAGATCGTGGGAGTCTTTTATTTGCTCACCTCCTTTCAAGTTCCCAAGTGGGTTTGGCTGCAGCTTTTCCCAGAAGTGCTTGACCCCGACCTCTTTTATGTCAGGTGGAATCTCATGGAACTTGCATTCCTTGCAGTACTGGGGGAGATCTGCTTTCACGGGGTGGGGTCTGCAAGTGAGAGAATCCACAAACAAGCAAAGACCAATACATTGTGTGTCAGGGGATGGCTGGTTCCAAAAGTATATTAATGACATATTTGAATTTTTTTTGGTACTATGTCTTTGAAACCTAGCATCAAGCCCCTGTATAGAGAATACCCTATCCCCAGCAGCCTCTTCTCAGGTGCTCGGTGGCCACATGCTGCAAGTGGCCGGGGCAGAGCGAAGACTCATGGAAAGGCATTCAGGTTTAGACCCTCAGGAGGGAAAGAACACAGAAGGCTTTGTGACCTTTTGATGAAACACAGAAAGGGTTCCAGAGGCTTCTCTCCCCTGCCCTTCTCCACTAATCCTCTTCAACTGTGTTTATTTTCCTCTGTGAGTTGAGAGTGAAAATGTTTACCCCTACTTGCCTCGAGGAAATTTGGAAAAGACTTTTGGGGAGAAAAAAAAACACCAGAGGTCCAGTTCCAAGGCCATTTCCTCCCATCCATGGCTGTCATGATTAAAACAAAACCAGTCGCTGTTATTTGCCTTAGCTGGTGCAGTTACACGTAAGCAATTCAGCAGCAGCCGCAGAGTTTGCTTTGGAAGCTGTACGCTGGAAAAGCAAACACATGAGAGAAAAGAAAGAAATGTGTGGAGCTTTAGTCAGGCTTATCTTCAGAACGCACTCATTGTCTGAGGGGAGATGCTTCCCCTTTTTTTTGACAAAGTCAGTTGTTAATCATTTTGTGAAAAGTGAATACCAGTGTGCTAAGCAGTGATACGTTTAATGGGCCAAAGAATAACTTGCATAGACACTGCTGATTAAAAAAAAAAACAAAAAAACTCATGCTCCTTTTACCCATCTAAAGGAAAAAAAAAAAATGCAAAGCCTCATTATCAGCTCTCAATAGAGGATTAACAGACTCTGAGCTGAGAAGCTTCCAGGGGCTGGGGCTGTCATTCCAAAGAAGCTTATCAGGTTCTTGAAGGGAAGTATTTCAACCCACTGACTCCCAGCCTCTGGTCTACGCAGTGGGAAGAACCGCGCACACACACACACACACACACACACGCACACACACGTCTGATTTGCAAAGAGATGAGTTAGAAAGGAACAGAGGAAGTCCCAAGCTGACTAAGAGCCTAGTTAGTTGCAGGAAAGCTCACTGTCCCCACCCCGCTCTCCTTGCAGCCAGTGGAAGCTATTTCGGAACAATCTATTGCTGTTCCCCCATTTGGTTTTGTGTTACTGTTCAACTCAGTAGGTGGAAAATTTAAACTCTTAAGCTATCCCTTAAATTTCTGCTGTAGAAGAATGTTCAACCACTGAATGGTTGAGTTAAGGGGAAAAAGATCTCCACTACCCTGTAATCCCTGACAGGGAAATGCCTGCTGTGTCTTATTCCGACTGGAAGATTCCTTAGGCATCCAGTTTGGGTCAATGATGCTGTCTTCAGCATAGCTTTCTTGATGCTTGGGAGTGAGAGTCATTGTAGGAAGGGGGACCCCTTCCAAGCCTGAGAGTGCACTTGTGTCTTTCATTCAGAAATGAATTGTCCAAGGAGACATATAAGCTGACAAAGCAAGAGACTTTATTGGGAAGGGGTGCCCGGGTGAAGAGCAGGAGGGTGAGGGAACCCAGGAGGACTGCTCTGCCACATGACTTGCAGTCTTGGGTTTTATGGTGATGGGATTAGTTTCTGGGTTTTCTTTGGCCAATCATTCTGACTCAGGGTCCTTCTGGGTGGTGCACGCCTTGCTCAGCCAAGATGAATGCCAGCAAGGTTTCAGGGAGGTGGGAGGACATGTGGTGTCTCTCTCTCTCTTTCTCTCTCTCTTTTTTTTTTTTTTTTTTTTTACCGTTCGTGAACTCTTCTGGTTGATGGTGGCTTATCAGTTCCATGATCCTTACTTCCTTACTAGGACCTCTTGTCTTAAAATAACTCATGCAGATGGTTGCTATGGTGCCTGGCCAGGGCTGGCAGTCTTGGTCAATGTGTTTCCCTTAACATGATCACCCAGTGTATTCATTCTCCCAGGGCTTCCATAACAAAGTACTAAAAACTCATGTCTTGAAGCAACAGAAATGATTCTCTTATAGTTCTGGAGAGTCTGAAGAATTGGTTCCTTCCAGATCTTCTGAGGGAGGAGCTGTTCTGGGCCTCTCCTGGCTTCTGGCAGCTATACATGCATCCCTTCCACCTCCATCTCCATTGCCACATGGCCATCCCTGCGTCTTCCCCTGACCATTTATAAGAATATCAGTCATCACATTTAGGGCCCACCCTACGTTCCACGAGTGACCTCACCTTAACTAACGACACCCACAAAAATGCCCTATTTCCCAGTAAGCTCACGCTCAGAGGTCCCAAGTGCACATGTATTTGGGGAGGGGTGCGTGTTAGTTCAGTAGGTCATAATTCTTCTACTCCACGATGGAATTTCCCCCGCCATCTAATTGCTGTTTTCATCACTGCAATGTCGCCTGACAAGGAAAAGGTTTCCCGTGAAACTCCACGGGGCGTTTCATAGGCTTTCCTCTGACACAGACAAGTCCAGAAGAGAAGGGGAAGTACGTCTGCAGGGTGGGACTGAGCAAGTGACGCAGAGGGAAGAGACAACTGACCTCTGAATTCTCCAAGAGGAAGGGGAGGAGGGGGAAGAGAAGAGAAGGGGAGGAGGGCAGAGGGGAGAGGGAGGAGGGGGAGGGGGAAGAGGAAGCTGGGGTCCGAAGGGACCAGGCGGGCCTCCGGGGTGAGGAGACAGAGGCAGCATGAAGGCCTCTGGGAGGAAGGACCGAGATCAAACCATCACCCAGGAGACTGCGCCCCACCCCAGCCCCCCAGGACGAGGGGCTGACAGCTCCTACTTCCAAGGAGGACAGGTTCTGCTGTGCAGGGCTTGCTTTCTGCTGGGTGGGCGCGCAAGTCTGGGTGCAGAGAGGAGCCCCTGGAGACGGCTACAGAGACCCTGAGCCACTGTTTCCCTCCACCTCCAGCAGGAGGGCCGGGGCTCGCTCCTAGCTGAGCCTCGATCTGGACGGTTCGTGTTAGCCTTTGAGGGTCTCCCATGCGTCCTGCTTCACAGCTACCATAAGGCACCCTGAAAGCCTCATGAAATAGCAGCTGAAACCTGAGGAGGCAGGGGAGAGGAGTGGACGTGCGCCTTAGGAAGGAAAACAGAGGAAGCCCTTCCCCAGCTGCGCCCTCTTCACACGGGGCGTTTTAGTACAGATCCCTCTTGTACCCGGCTTTGTTCCAGGGAACTTCTGTCCTTGGCTGCAGGCCGGCGGGTCCTGCCCCTCCTGAGCCCTGGCCAGGACCCCCAGCTTTCCGTGGAAAGCCCCAATGGGGAGGCTGCCACAGCAGCACCCGGAAAGGAAGGAAGTCGGTCAGGGCCATCAGCCCAGGGTCTGCTGAAGTCTTGTTTCTTTTTAATTTTCTTTCTAGTGCTTATTTCAAAATTGTCTCTCTTTCTTCGGGAGCACAACGTCTTTTTTTAACCCTCCGGCTAACGTGGAAAGAATTTGTTTAGTTTGCAGTGGTGAAGTGGCATAAACATTGGTGGGGTGATTCAGACACCCTGGGCTGATGACTCGCACGGGGGTGGGACCAGGAATGTGAGCTGGGGGACCTCGCTTTTTTTTTTTTAAATTGGAATACAGTTGTTTTACAGTGCTGTGTTCCTGCTGTACAACAAAGTGAACAGCTCTCTCTCTATATATATATATATCCTCTTCCAATTTTTGTGATATTATCAGCTTGAAGCTGATACATCAGAATACAAACCTTCAAAATCAGCCTTTCATATAGAGTTGGCTTTTCTAGAACAATGTATTTTATGATTGTTGAAGAAGAGGGAGATGGAGAAAACAGAAAGCGCATGCAGATGAAGGCTGAATTAGAGGTGAAGCTGGATGTCAGAGGTGCTGCCCAGACCTTCTCCAGGGTGCTCTCGGAGCCCTGACCTGCAAAAAGGCAAATATCATAAGACCCTGAATGAATGACTCACACGGTGCTGGACATTGCTCAGCTTAGAGTTATCTTCTGTGCTTTGGGGACATCTTAATATGGAGAACTGGGCTTTAGGAAATTCCATGACATCTTGGGTCACTGTTCTCTGAGTCTCAAAGTTCAGTGTTAAACAGGTCTTATTTGAACTTCTAAAAGAAGCCAGGTTGATGCAATGGAAAAAGATGTAACACAGTAAGAATCAGAGTCCTAGCCACTAACTATGTTACCTTAGATGAGTGGCTTGGCTAGGTTGTCCTAGGTTTTGGTGCAGATTGAAAGGTGGGTAGAGTGTGCAGTCCCTAGTACCTAGAGCATATCTGATGAGGAGAAAACCTGCTGCCAGAGTTCTGTCATTCCACTGTGCGCTTGTAACAATACCTCACGGGACCTCTGTCCAGATGCTTAGATGTCTTCTTAATATGTCCAATTCTTGGGGCTCTTGTAAAAATCCCTTGAGCTGCCTTCTTAGTAGCAGGCAAGAATTTTCTTTGCTTGAGACCCTAGAAGGCTGTCTGAAACAGTCAGTTAGATTTCTTTCCTATGGCTTTTGTAACAAATTTGTCACAGATTGGTGGCTTAGAACCACAGAAATGTGTTCTCTCACATTCTGGAGCACAGATGTCCAAAGTCAGTTTCACCAGGGGGAAATCAGAGGGCTGACGGTGCTGTGCTCCCTCCCAGAGCTCTAGGGTAGAATCTGTGTCTCAGCCCCTTCAGCTCCCGATGCTGCCAGCATTGCTTGGCTTGTGGCCACATCACTGCTTCCGTCTCACATGGCCTTCCTCTCGTCCATGTGAGGAAAACCTCCCTCTGTCTCTTTCTTGTTAGGAGTCTAATGATTATGCTTAAGTCCCACTTGGACAATCCATAACCATCTCAAAATCTTTAACTGAATCTCTTGAATAAAGTCACAGTCACAGTTGACAGGAACTAGGACCTGATGTCTCCAGGGACCACTATTCAGCCTGGTACAGTTGTCATCCATGAGATTTGTTTTTTGATCTACCTTTGGTGGCTCTTGTTTTTGATGATGAAGCTGAAAATGTTCATTGCTTTTATTTGGTAGGACCTGTATATATTAATGGCCACAACATCTGGGCAGGAGATAAGTAGCAACATCAAGAGATGGCCAGGGACCTGGAGTTACTGATATTTTTTTCTACTTTTCTCCACCTTTGTCTGTTTTGGGGTTCTTGCCCCCTCCCCACCCAGAGCTATATCCAGAGGTCCACAGCAACATCACAAAGCTTAGGATAGGAATAACTTCTGGCCTTCAGGAAGGGAAACACCCCTGTGGATGTGTGGTTTTCTTCCATAGCTAGGTTGAAGACAATATGTTGAGAAGTAATGCTTCAAAATTTTCCTCCCTAAAGCATTTAAGTTATTCTGAAACAAATTTTGACAACAGCATATTTTACCTAGGAGTCACTGTCATGCCTTACTTAGGTATGTGTTTCTGTTGAATTCCATCCCTCCCCACCCTATATGTTGAGAATGTGTTTGGTGCAGCCTTTAACCACAGGAGCATGTTTCTAACTTGCTCTGTAAAATGACACTGATATCAAAATATATGCTTCTAAGCTAGAACATGAGAAGGCAATGGCACCCTACTCCAGTACTCTTGCCTGGGAAATCCCATGGATGGAGGAGCCTGGTAGGCTGCAGCCCATGGAGTCGCTAAGAGTCGGACATGACTGAGCAACTTCACTTTCACTTTTCACTTTCATGCATTGGAGAAGGAAATGGCCACCCAATTCAGTATTCTTGCCTGGAGAATCCCAGGGACAGGGGAGCCTGATGGGCTGCCGTCTATGGGGTCGCACAGAGTCGGACATGACTGAAGAGACTTAGCAGCAGCAGCAGCAGCAGCAAGCTAGAACATAGTTGTTACTTCTCTTAGATATTATGCAGATTTCTGGTACCAATGTCTTTTATTGTTAACCTTCGTTGAGTAATAGTGTAGTTTGTTTCAATCTGTTGAAACACTACTATTTCTATGTAACCTTTCCTAAATAAAAATGGAAAAATGTTGGTAATTCACAGCTCCTCTGCTTCTTGCTAGCTTTCCCCTTAAAAAGATTATCTGGGAGAAAAAAATAAATTTTCAGTGAAATCTAGAATTTGTTTTTCAAAGAATGAAACATGAAGTAGGAGCTGTTGAATTCAAAGAATCCCCCAGAGCTATGGAAATAAATAGCGGGTTTGGTTGGGGATGGGGGTGAGGTGGGGTGGGGAGTGATAAATATCAAATTCAGACTGGAAGCTCAGTGGACACCAAAACGTAGAGGACATGTGAGAGCACGTATTGTTGCTGCTGCTGCTGCTAAGTCGCTTCAATCGTGTCCGACTCTGTGCGACCCCATAGACGCAGCCCACCAGGCTCCCCCGTCCCTGGGATTCTCCAGGCAAGAATGCTGGAGTGGGTTGCCATTGTGGAAACCAAATTGGAGCTCTAGATAAGCAAAATTTTAAATCACACATGTTACATGTGTACTCAGTAATCAGGCAGCCTTTTCCATCACAGCAGGGACTGTGTGAAATGACCACCTGGCTGGAAACCAGTATGCATGTGAGTGGACCTCAGCCTAGAGAACTGAAAGTCACTGAGTCGTTCTGACTCTTTGTGACCCCATGGACTGTAATCTGCCAGGCTCCTCTGTCCATGGAATTCTCCAGGCAAGAATACTGGTGTGGGTAGCTATTCCTTTCTCCAGGGGATCTTCCTAACCCAGGGATCGAACCTAGGTCTCCCACATTTCAGGAGGATTCTTTACCATCTGAGCCATCACGGAATTCCAGAGAAGAGAAGATGGTAATTGAAATCAAGGTGGTTTGGGTGGAGGAAGAGGACAGATTTGAGAGATATTTATGAGTTGACAGAATCAGGTGGTGGGTTGGTTCTGAGTTGGGTTGATGAAGATTTCGATTCACTGGGACAGTCCTGGGTTATGCCTGCTCATTCATCATGACCTTGAGTGGCTCTTCCCTTTACTCCTCTAAGCGACTTGGTTTGAACAATGAATTGTGGGGTCATCCTACCTCTGAGGGTGGTGTCAAGAATGAATTCTGAGTCTCTGGCTTGTGCAGCTGGAGGATGGCTGCCTGCGAGAGTGAGTGTGAGAAAATCATGATTCTCTAGATTGTAATGTCAGGATGGATTCCACTGGGAGTTAAGCGAGACACTTCTGTGGGCTTAATGGCGTTGTCATTCACCTGTCAACTGAGCAATTGCTGTCTGCCAGTGTCAGTGAAGACAGGTACCATCCACCACCTTGGGGTGGCCTTGCTGGCCCCACCATGTCACGTGGTCACTAAGGCCCCTGGTGACTGTAGCCATATTTCCCCTGGCCGTCCAACCATGCCGATGGTGGAGAGCAAGTCGGAGGTGGGCACAGAGCTCCAGTACAGCTCAGACTCAGAAAATAAGAAGAGGAGACAGAGAATCTTATTGCCCAAGGTGGGGGAGTAAGAACAGAGATGTTTGCTTCCTTCTATCCATACTATTGCTCCAGAATATACACTTGTTTTGTGCACAGCCACGTTCTCCCAAAAAGTACCTAATCCCGGTGTGACTTTACTGGTGGAAATATTTCTCTTATGCTGCAACCCCTGGCAGAGTAGGGAACTCAGCCTAATCCCGCTGCCCAGTTTCTGACAGCTTCCGTCTTCCATCATTCACAGTCCCCGCTCCCACCAGGGCCTCCTCCGTGTAGCAGGCCAGGCCCCTCATGCTACCAACAAGGGTTGAAGTGTCTCCATGAAAGCGATGTTTCTGAATGGTTACCCTTTTATGAAGCAGTTGCCATGTTAAGCGAAGAGTCAACAGTTTTGCTCTTGACCAGGATTCTATTTGACTGTCCTTTTTTAAATCAATTCGCAGCATCTCTGTGTAGTCGTATTAACTTTTTGGTGGGTATGTATGTGTGCTAAATATACTTTTCCAGTTTATCATTTTTCTTTGGATTAGGTTTAGATTATCTTTTTATATATATCATATATGTGTAATATTTATATATCAGTATTTATGGCTTTTCTCTATTCAATGATTATCTTCTTGACGTGTATTGGGCTGTGTTTTACATATGCATGTACCATAATATATATACCATGTGTATATATATATATATACACACCATATATATACACCATAATATATGTACCATTGTACATATATATAATATATTATATATATATATGCTGTACCATATATACCATGGTATATATCCATTACACATATTCATGATATACCCCACTCCAGTACTCTTGCCTGGAAAATCCCATGGATGGAGGAGGCTGGTGGGCTGCAGTCCATGGGGTCGCTAAGAGACGGTCATGACTGAGCAACTTCACTTTCACTTTTCACTTTCATGCATTGGAGAAGGAAATGGCAACCCACTCCAGTGTTCTTGCCTGGAGAATCCCAGGGACGGGGGAGCCTGGTGGGCTGCCGTTTATGGGGTCGCACAGAGTCGGACACGACTGAAGTGACTTAGCAGCTTAGCAGCATATACCAAACATATTATATACCAAAATATTTCATAATAATTACTATATGTATAATATATATACCATAATACAACTAAGGCCCCTGGTGACTGTAGCCATATTTCCCCTGGCCGTCCAACCATGCCGATGGTGGAGAGCAAGTCGGAGGTGGGCACAGAGCTCCAGTACAGCTCAGACTCAGAAAATAAGAAGAGGAGACAGAGAATCTTATTGCCCAAGGTGGGGGAGTAAGAACAGAGATGTTTGCTTCCTTCTATCCATACTATTGCTCCAGAATATACACTTGTTTTGTGCACAGCCACGTTCTCCCAAAAAGTACCTAATCCCGGTGTGACTTTACTGGTGGAAATATTTCTCTTATGCTGCAACCCCTGGCAGAGTAGGGAACTCAGCCTAGATCCCGCTGCCCAGTTTCTGACAGCTTCCGTCTTCCATCATTCACAGTCCCCGCTCCCACCAGGGCCTCCTCCGTGTAGCAGGCCAGGCCCCTCATGCTACCAACAAGGGTTGAAGTGTCTCCATGAAAGCGATGTTTCTGAATGGTTACCCTTTTATGAAGCAGTTGCCATGTTAAGCGAAGAGTCAACAGTTTTGCTCTTGACCAGGATTCTATTTGACTGTCCTTTTTTAAATCAATTCGCAGCATCTCTGTGTAGTCGTATTAACTTTTTGGTGGGTATGTATGTGTGCTAAATATACTTTTCCAGTTTATCATTTTTCTTTGGATTAGGTTTAGATTATCTTTTTATATATATCATATATGTGTAATATTTATATATCAGTATTTATGGCTTTTCTCTATTCAATGATTATCTTCTTGACGTGTATTGGGCTGTGTTTTACATATGCATGTACCATAATATATATACCATGTGTATATATATATATATATATATATACACACCATATATATACACCATAATATATGTACCATTGTACATATATATAATATATTATATATATATATGCTGTACCATATATACCATGGTATATATCCATTACACATATTCATGATATACCCCACTCCAGTACTCTTGCCTGGAAAATCCCATGGATGGAGGAGGCTGGTGGGCTGCAGTCCATGGGGTCGCTAAGAGACGGTCATGACTGAGCAACTTCACTTTCACTTTTCACTTTCATGCATTGGAGAAGGAAAGGCAACCCACTCCAGTGTTCTTGCCTGGAGAATCCCAGGGACGGGGGAGCCTGGTGGGCTGCCGTTTATGGGGTCGCACAGAGTCGGACACGACTGAAGTGACTTAGCAGCTTAGCAGCATATACCAAACATATTATATACCAAAATATTTCATAATAATTACTATATGTATAATATATATACCATAATACACATACTATAAAATATATTATATATATATATAGTTGTTCAGCTGCTAAGTCATGTCAGACTCTTTGCGACCTCATGAACTGCAGCACGCCAGACTTCCCTGTCCTTCACTATCTTCCAGATAATGCTAAGACTCATGCCCATCGAGTCAGTGATGCCATCCAAGCTTCTCATCCTCTGTTGGACCTTTCTCCTCTTGCCCTCAATCTTTCCCAGCATCAAGGTCTTTTCCAATGAGTCAGTGCTTTGCATCAGGTGGCCAAAGTGTTGTAGCTTCAACTTTAGCATCAGTCCTTCCAATGAGTATTCAGGGTTGATTTCCTTTAGGATCAACTGGTTTGGTCTCCTTGCAGTCCAAGGGACTCTCAAGAGTCTTCTCTAGCACCACAGTTCAAAAGCATCAATTCTTCAGTGCTCAGCCTTCTTTAATGGTCCAACTCCCATATCTGTACATGACTACTGAAAAAACCATAGCTTTGACTATATGAACTTCTGTCAGCAAAGTGATGTCTCTGCTTATTATTATGCTGTCAAGGTTTGTCATAGCTTTTCTTCCAAGGAGCAAGTGTCTTTCAATTTTATTATACAAAAAATATATGTTTTATATAATGTATATAAATATATATTATATACAAAATATGTATTTTATATATATATATATATATATACACACACAGGATCTGCACATTTGCTTATTTCTCCCCATTGATTTCCTCTCGAGAGTAATAGCACCTGTTTAACAAAAGGGTATTCAACTAAAAAAGTTTGGTTTCATGGAAACACTTCAGACCCTTGCATAACTTCCTATCCTCTCTAATTTCATTAAATTTTCTTTGTGTTTAAATCTTGAATTGTTCAAAACATAACACCATTTCTTACAATTACTCTCAGAAACAAATTATAAATACAAGAGAATTTGATATTTTTAATATATATACACACACAGGATCTGCACATTTGCTTATTTCTCCCCATTGATTTCCTCTCGAGAGTAATAGCACCTGTTTAACAAAAGGGTATTCAACTAAAAAAGTTTGGTTTCATGGAAACACTTCAGACCCTTGCATAACTTCCTATCCTCTCTAATTTCATTAAATTTTCTTTGTGTTTAAATCTTGAATTGTTCAAAACATAACACCATTTCTTACAATTACTCTCAGAAACAAATTATAAATACAAGAGAATTTGATATTTTTAAACTAATCCCTCTAAATCAATGCCTTCCATGGAAATATTGTATTATCATAGAAAAAAAAGATTCTGAACAGAACTGAAATGTACTCTCTTAAATATTTATTGTTAGAAATGTTGTGCTTCCCAGGTGTGTTTTATGTGTGAAACAAATGAGCTCACGTTCCCCACATCATGGCTTGGGGTGGGCTTTCTCCCCAGGGCTTTATTTCAATACCATCCTGCCTCCCCTGTCCCTCCCTGCCCTCCCCACCTCTTGGCAGGCACTGGCGTCTGCAGGGCAGCCCCTAGCTCATTTTCCTCCCATTCCTAAATCAGCCTTAGGAGGTAACACCTGGTCAGATCTAAATTTAGAGCATCTTGCTCTTCATGGGGTTGTTTTAAAGTTTACTTTTCCTCTCCTCATTAGAATAAAATACATAAAAGTACAGAAATCTTTCCCAAGTGCACGTGAGAAAGGACTTCTGGTCTCCATCTCCAGGAGACCCCTCCAGGCTTCTCCCCCCACTGCTGTCCAGGGAGAAGCTTGCAGCCAGGCGAGAGTCACAGAGACATAAGATTTGGTAGCCTGGGCCACTAGGATAATCTCCCTATAGCCCCTGACGGCTCCCGGTGACTTCCACGCTGAGTGGTCTAGTGACAAGTGGAAGCTCTGGACTCACTGCAGCTGCTGAGCTGCCAGGAGACATGCCAGCCCAAGAGAGAGAACACACAGAGGAGGGGAAAGGGGTGAGGCTGCCTTCCAGGACATTCTCTGTGCCTGGCCCAAGTGTCTGACCACTTGATGCTGTTGAGCAGGAAGTGGGGCTGAATCCCATGCCTTCCCGGCTCCCAGTGGCCAAGGCAACCAGCTGAGCAGGAGCGGGACATCTGAACTGCGTCTGCTGGACAGCTGGGGGACGTGGCAGAGGATGCCTGCTTCTGATCCAGTTCCCCTCTGAGTCCAGAAATAGGCGCACAGTAAGGAAGTCACACGATTCCAGATGGCAAGCATCCCAGAAACGCAGGTGCCCACTTGCTGTGGACATGCACACACAATAACAGAACAAGCCCCATTCAGGCCACAGGAATCTGGCTTTGGCAGAGCCTCGATTCTCCAAAGGCAGAGGGATGCCAGGAATGGGAGAAACTTCTCATTGTCCTAAAAGAACCCCAAAGGGGTAGCTGTTTGGGTTTGGATACTTGCATTTGAAGGGATGGAGTATGCGAAACGACTCCCTCACCACCCCTCAATCTCTGCCCCCTGCCCCCATCAGTTAGGAAGATGAGTGTAAGGCTTTCTGCATGGAGATGGGGGCCTTTTGTCCCAGCTTCTTCAACCCACAAAGAGCCAACACACATCCAAAGAACACCACCCCTTCCACCCCGTGTAGGGAGGGAGGGAAGGTCCTGAGAGGCGGAGCAAGTGGTCCAGACCAGAGAGGCTCTGTCCTTGGGGTGGGAGATGCTCAGGGCACAGGAGAGAAGAGCCTGACTCAAAAGGACAGCCTGGAGCTGTGGCAAGGACAGAGCTGCACGGCTGGGGCCCTTTCCTGAGCCTGTCGGAGCAGCCGTGCCCGGAGAATTTAAAATAGAGGGACGGCTCTCCCCACGCCTCTGCTCCAGGATCCTAAGATGCTTTGCTTCTTACAGCTCTGGGGTTGTTTTCCCTCAGCTGGGATGTTCTTAGTCCCACTGCTCAAAGGAGACTTCAACCCAGGGCATCACCCAGATGAGCAGAGAGCAGAGGGCAAAGTTCCCGAGCAAGGCCAGCAGTTGGAGATGGAGCTGCTCAGAGCTGCGATGGTGCCCAATGGAGATGACACAGCAGTGGTCTTTCAGCTGTCCTCGGGTGGAAGGAGAAGTCCTCATTCCCTCCACCCCTCACCTTTTTTTACCACAAATATTTATTGAGCACCTAATACATGCCAGGGGAGAAGGCAATGGCATCCCACTCCAGTACTCTTGCCTGTAAAATCCCATGGATGGAGGAGCCTGGTGGGCTGCAGTCCATGGGGTCGTGAAGAGTCGGACACAACTGAGCAACTTCACTTTCACTTTTCACTTTCATGCATTGGAGAAGGCAATGGCAACCCACTCCAGTGTTCTTTCCTGGAGAATCCCAGGGACGGGGGAGCCTGGTGGGCTTCTGTCTATGGCATCGCACAGAGTCGGACATGACTGAAGCGCTTAGCAGCAGCAGCAGCAGCAATACATGCCAAGGGGACACTCAAGTTATGATCAAAAAGCAAATCCTTGCCCTTGTGGAACTCAGATTCTGATAGGAGGAGACAGGTCACAAATCAAATAAATAAACGTGTGTTAGACTCTCAGAGAGTGTTAAATAAAGAAAAAAATGAAGTAAGTCAAGGGATGGAGGGAGAGGGAGGAACCTACTGTGGGCGGTTTCCCTACTGAGGGACAGCAGAGGCTTTGGTCAGTTCACTTGGTGCCCATCTTCCCATCCTGGTGTGGCACAGCTAACTCTTCCTCGGCGGTGGGTGGAGGGGTAACTCCATACCTCCCTTACTCATTGGATGTGACTCAGGGGACTTGAGCAGCAGCCCAAGGTGACTGCCGTGGCCTGATCCAACATCCAGGGCTCCTCTCTACAGAGAGAAGAGGAAGAGGGAATTGTTAGGGGTGACACGGCTGTCCCAAGGAAACCCACTCTCTCCAGACCTCACTGCCTGCAGGGAGCCGATCCTGTAGCCTGCCTACCCCTTGCTGTTCCCACATCCCCGGCAGCATCTCGGAGGGGCTCAGCATCCAGTTAGTTACCCTCATCCCCTCGTCGCCCCCCCTCCACCTCTGCTCACCAGCTTCCTTCTTTGGGCAAGCATCTGGCTTCAGCATCCTGGCCCCACCGACCCCAAACCTGAGGGTACAGATGTCCTTCAGTGGCACTGGCGTTCAGCAGGAAGCCCGGGAGACTGGCCGCTCCCCAAACACCAGACACAGTTTAAAAATATCCTCTTGGCACTGCTGCCCGCTCCCTACTGAGATGATTCCCCTTGGTCTTTCATGCTTTTATAGTCTGGAAGCATTAGACACCATTTTCACAATGCATGCTAGAGCCATTAGTATGATATTTCACCAAAGACAGGCACATTTATAGTGACTGGAAAGGAGTTTTTAAGACCAAAGAGTGAAGCCTGGAGAGGCTTGAAAAACACAGATGGGCAGAGGAAGTGGAGTTTTTGCATCTGAGGTGTAACAGAGTGGGGTGCCGAGAGAGGGGAGTGGGTCAGGAAGGGGGAGATGGGCTTGCAGGGAACAGAGATTATAGCAGCTCAAAAATCTGGGAGGGGAACCCACCAAGCACCTGGGCTGTCGATATGCAGAGAGCAACACGTGGAAGGGCAGCCCTCCTCAGCCCATCCCAGAAAGTCAGCCCACAGTCTCCCCTGTGAGTTAACAGAGGAAGCGCTTAGTGAGACAGGCCTATTGTTCCACTGTCTTTCACTGGGCCATTTGGGTTCTTCCCATAAATGACAAGGCCTGATGCTTAAGGAAACTGCAACTGAACCTGACCTTCACTTACTAGCTTGAGAAAGAACATTTAGAGGAGAAATCACATGATACCCATGAGTTCCTGAGTGGTATACAGAATGACTGTGAAGTTCCGGACATACAGCTGGCATATCTATTCGAATTCCGGGATGATAGTTTTATTGACTCTGATATTTCTTTGGTATTTCCATGAGATTCAAAAGCAATTCATCTCCTTTAACCAGAATGATGCCTGCATTTCAGATCAGTCCTTTTTTATTCAGCGCTTCTTTTGATCTGCTGGCTTGGAGCCTGGGAGAGATTCAAAGATGGAGAAGGTTCAGCAACACTAGAACCTGAGTCTCCAACAAAGCTCAGGAGCCTTAGCTACAGGGCAGGAGGGTGTGGACCCAGGCACAGTTCACTCAATGGCTCTATGTACCTCCTATACCATTTGGGGTTCCTTGGAAATCACACGACTGTGCTAACAGTGCCCAGTATGAATTGAGGTCTCCATTTCATATGGATCTGCAGTGAACATGGTCTCTTCTCATCCTTTGCCATCACCAGTTTTCCTGATTCCAGATTATAGTCTCAGGCCTTCTAGCCCTTCCACAGCCACACCCCATTTTTGAAGGTTACCAAGAGTCTTGGGGCAAACTGAGAAAGAATCATGAATTCCATCCACTTCCTGCTGCTGCCATGAAATGCCACCTACATGCCATTCTCTTTTCCTTTGGTTCTGGGGAAGACCAGAATGGTGCTAGAGAAGACTCTTGAGAGTCTCTTGCACTGCAAGGAGATCCAGCCAGTCAATCCTGGAAATCAGTCCTGAATATTCATTGAAACGATTGATGCAGAAGCTGAAACTCCAATACTTTGGCCACCTGATGTGAAGAACTGATTCATTGGAAAAGACCCTGATGCTGGGAAAGATTGAAGGAGGGAGAAGAAGGGGATGACAGGATGAGATGGTTGGATGGCATCACCGACTCAATGGACATGAGTCTGAGTGAACTCCAGGAGTTGGTGATGGACAGAGAGGCCTTGCGTGCTGCAGTCCATGGGGTCACAAAGAGTCGGACATGACTGAGCGGCTGAACTGAACTGGGGAAGAAACATGCTTCCTGTTTCAAGGGTACCATGCGGCGGGCAGTACCTCCTCATGAACCTTGGGTCCCATTTCTCCTGTCCTCCAGGACCTGCCTCCATTATTGCTTCCCCTTCTTGCCCAGTTTTTAAAATTGGACTGTAATTGCTTTACAATGCTATGTTAGTTCTGTTGTACAATGAAGTACATCATCTCTGTGTATACATACGTTCCTTCCCTTCCACCCCATGCTCCCATCCCTCTAGATGATTGCAGAGCACCGAGCCGAGTGCCCTGTGCTGTACAGCAGCTTCCCACTAGCTATCTATTTCCCACAAGGTAGAGTTTATATGGCCATCCCAATCTCCCAGTTTGTTCATCTCTCTCTTCCCCGCTGTGTCCACATGTCCATTCTTTACGTTTGCATCTCTATTCTTGCCCTGAAAACAGGTTCATCTGTACCATTTTTCTAGATTCCACATACATATGTTAATATAACCTCTTTCCTCAGCCCCGCATGGAGTCTTGCTCGCTTCTGACAAGCATGCTCATATTTCTATCATCCTCATCTCACATGCTAGTAAAGTAATGCTCAAAATTCTCCAAGCCAGGCTTCAGCAATACGTGAACCATGAAGTTCCAGATGTTCAAGCTGGTTTTAGAAAAGGCAGAGAGGAGATCAACCCTGGGATTTCTTTGGAAGGAATGATGCTGAAACTGAAGCTCCAGTACTTTGGGCACCTTATGCGAAGAGTTGACTCATTGGAAAAGACCCTGATGCTGGGAGGGATTGGGGGCAGGAGGAGAAAGGGATGACCGAGGATGAGATGGCTGGATGGCATCGCAGACTCAATGGACGTGAGTCTGAGTGAACTCCAGGAGTTGGTGATGGACAGGGAGGCCTGGCGTACTGCGATTCATGGGGTCGCAAAGAGTCAGACACGACTGCGTGACTGAACTGAACTGATGATGAAAAGGACATCTTTATTTATTTATTTATTTATTGGGGGGGGTGTTAATTCTAGAAGGTTTTGTAGGTCTTTACAGATCCATTTGACTTCAACTTCTGCATTAGTGGTTGGGGCATAGACTTGGATTACTGTGATGTTGAATGGTTTGCTTGGGAAACAAACTGAGATCTTTCTGTCATTTTTGAGATCACACCCAAGTACTGCATTTCAGACTCTATTGTTGACTATGAGGGCTACTTCATTCCTTCTAAGGAATTCTTGCCCACAGTAGTAGATATAATGGTCATTTGAATTATATTTGCTTATTCCTGTCCATTTTAGTTCACTGATTCTTAAAATGTCAATGTTCACTCTTGCCATCTCCTATTTGAGCGCATCCAATTTCACTAATTCATGAACCAAGGTAGTATGGTTATGGTGAAACAATGGACAAGTAGATCAATGGAACTGAACACAGAGCCCAGAAATAGAGCCACATAATATAGCCAACCAATTTTTGAAAAGAAGCAATACAGTGGTGCAAAGACAGGCTTTTGGACAAATGGTACTAGAACAACTGAACAGTCACATGTTAAGAAAAAAAAAAAAGAAACACTCCTTACACCCTTCACAAAAATTGACTCAGGATGGATAATAAACCTAAATGTAAAATTTAAACTTTATAAAACATCTGGAAGAGAATATAGGAGACTAC
>SJXQ01012564.1:151482-165713 GCA_006408695.1 Aepyceros melampus
ACCTACTTGACCTTGGGTATGGCAATGACTCTTTAGATGCAATACCAAAATTCTCTATGTCAAGAGAATGAGGAGACAAGCCACAGACTTGGAGAAAATATTTGCAAAAGACACCTTTGTAAAGGACTTTCATCCAAAATATACAAAGAACTCAACGATAAGTAAATGAACAATCCAATTATTTTCATGATCAAAAGATCTGAACAAATTTAACAGAGAAATTCAGATGGACAACATCATGTGCCATTAGGGAATTGCAAATTAAAACAAAAATGAGTTACCACTACCTACCTATTAGAATGGCTAAAATGCAAAACACTGACACCAAATGCTGGCAAGGATGTGTAGCAGCTGGAACTCTCATTCACTGGTGGTAGGAATGCAAAATGGTACAGCCACTTTGAAAGACAGTTTGGCAATTTCTTTTGAAACAGCATGTTCTTATCATGTGATCCAACAGACACTTAGTATTTACCCAAATTAATTAACTTTTATCTATACAAAACTTGCACACAGATATTTATGGCAGTTTTATTCATAATTTCCAAAACTTGGAAACAACTAAGATATTTTTCAGAAGGTGAATGGGTAAATAAAGCATGGTACACCCAAGGGACAGAATATTATTCAGCGATGAAAAAAAAGAGCTATCCAGCTTTGAAAGACATGGAGGAAACTTAAATGTATATTAGAATGAAAAAAGAAAATCTAGAAAGGCTACATAATGTATGATTCCAGCTATATGACAGTCTGGAAAAGGCAAAACTATGGAGACAGTAAAAATATCAGTGATTGCCAGGGGTTACGTGCAGGGTGGGATGAATGGGCAGAGCACAAAAGGTATTTAGGTTGGTGAAAGTATTTTGTATGCTACTACAATAGTGGATATATGTCAAAATCCATAAAATGTATAACACCAAGAGTGAACCCTAATGTAAGCTTGAACTTAAGTGATGATGATGCATCAAAGTAGGTTCACTGACTATAATAAATGTACCACTGTGTAGTGAGGAAGGTTGTAGGTAGGAGGGAACAGAGGATATTTACCCTCTGTACTTTCAGTTTTGCCGTGAACCTAAAACTGATTTTAAAACAAATTTTATTATTTTGTAAATCATATATAATTCATAAAGTTATTAATTATGCAATTGAGATATATATATATATTAATGCACAGCTCACAGTTTGGATAGGTAAAGGATAATGAAGTTTGGGTGTTTAGGAAAGAATGAAAATTCAGTGGAGAAATTATTCAGTGAGAGAATGAGCAAAAAGTAGTAAGACAGGAAGTTCCTTGGGGATCTAGTGGCTAAGACTCCACACTCCCAATGCAGGAGGTCCAGGTTTGATCCCTAGTCAGAGAACTAGATCCTACATGCTGCAATTAAAGAGTCCACATGCCACAGTGAAGATCAGAGATCCTGTGTGCCACAACTAAGATCAAAGCAGACAAATAAATAAATAAATATTTTTAAAAATAATAAGATTATATGACGTTAGAGGTATTTTTAAGTGGGAGAGAATAAGGAAACTGAACTGGAGATGGGTCAAATTAAAAGCAAAACTTTTAGAATAAAAATGTTCATTATAAAATCAAACATCAATCACATCAATCACTATATTGGCTTCAAAGCCAAACTGTTCTGAAACAATCCCTCACAGAATGCCACCTTGACTTCTACAAAGACCACACATCATGTTTCTTTCATCAACTTGTTCACCCGCCACAGTGCTTCCTGGCCCTCATAGTGTACATGCTCTTCTTCGGAACTGATCTAAATCTTTACCATTATAGCTTGTGTCAATTTTTTGTATCCTGTGTTCAGTAAGTATGGGCATAACAACTAGGCTTGTTGTTATAGAATTGCCAGGAATTCTCCAAGTCCTGATCCCCAGACCCTGCATGAACATTATGGCCATAGAGATTTACTGGCTTCTTCTTCAGTTCAGTTCAGTCACTCAGTCGTGTCCGACTCTTTGCGACCCCATGAATCGCAGTACGCCAGGCCTCCCTGTCCATCACCAACTCCCGGAGTTCACTCAGACTCACGTCCATTGAGTCTGTGATGCCATCCAGCCATCTCATCCTCGGTCGTCCCTTTCTCCTCCTGCCCCCAATCCCTCCCAGCATCAGGGTCTTTTCCAATGAGTCAACTCTTGCATAAGGTGCCCAAAGTACTGGAGCTTCAGTTTCAGCATCATTCCTTCCAAAGAAATCCCAGGGTTGATCTCCTTCAGAATGGACTGGTTGGATCTCCTTGCAGTCCAAGGGACTCTCAAGAGTCTTCTCCAACACCACAGTTCAAAAGCATCAATTCTTCTGCGCTCAGCCTTCTTCACAGTCCAACTCTCACATCCATACATGGGCTTCTTCTTACTAGATGTTTGTCCTTGGGCCTGTCACTAAACCTCATTGAATCTCCATTCTCACCTCTATCTCCCCACCACTATAAACCAGGGCTGATACCATCTACTTCCTTTGATTGTAATGACCCTAACGGAAGTTCACATTGGAAAGGAACCAGCACTGGTCCTGACCTGGAGTACATGCTCTGTGAACTGGGATTCTGGTTCTATTTCCCTAAGAAGATAGCAGGCATTTGCATTTTTATTTTCCTTTCAGAGAATCAGCCTACCTTAATCCTCTCAGACTCAGTCTGAGTCTCCTTTAATTCCACTGTGGAGTTTGTAGTCTCCTCATGTATGAGTGGCCTCTCTGTCTTCCTCCTCTCTCTTCTGTAAACCCTTCCCCCGACCTATCCTTCTTAAATGTGGGATCTTGGCATTAAGCAGTAGCCCTTGCTTGCTTCCTTATACATACCTTCTCTCTTCCACAGTTGATAATGACTTTTGATGGTCAAGAAGCTTATTTTTCCACTATATTGTCTTTTTGCCTCCATCTCAAAGCCCAGATTTTCCTCATTCTTTTTGTTCTCCTAAACCAGATCTAAGCCTTTGACTGTGTGGATCACAATAAACTGTGGAAAATTCTGAAAGAGATGGGAATACCAGACCAACTGACCTCCCTCTTGAGAAACCTATATGCAGATCAGGAAGCAACAGTTAGAACTGGACATGGAACAACAGACTGGTTCCAAATTGGGAAAGGAGTATGTCAAGGCTGTATATTGTCACCCTGCTTATTTAACTTATATACAGAGTACATCATGAGAAATGCTGGGCTGGAGGAAGCACAAGCTGGAATCAAGATTGCCGGGAGAAATATCAATAACCTCAGATATGCAGATGACACCACCTTTATGGCAGAAAGTGAAGAGAAACTAAAAAGCCTCTTGATGAAAGTGAAAGAGGAGAGTGAAAAAGTTGACTTAAAGCTCAACATTCAGAAAACTAAGATCATGGCATCTGGTCCCATCACTTCATGGAAAATAGATGGGGAAACAGTGGACATAGTGTCAGACTTTATTTTGGGGGGCTCCAAAATCACTGCAGATGATGACTGCAGCCATGAAATTAAAAGGCGCTTACTCCTTGGAAGGAAAGTTATGACCAACTTAGATAGCATATTCAAAAGCAGAGACATTACTTTGCCAACAAAGGTCTGTCTAGTCAAGGCTATGNCGCTGAGATTCATGGGGTCACAAACAGTGCGACACAACTGAGCGACTGACGGGAACAGAACACCAACCATAGGCTAACCAGCCCCTGGGGCATCTTCATTGTTTTCATTGAACTGGAAAATCCTGCTACTACTAGCTTTTGAATCCAAGAATTGGTGGGAGAAGAAAAGGTTCCCAAAATGTCTTTTGCTTTCCTTCTCAGGGACAGAGAACAAAGAAAGAGATAAAAAAGAGGAACTGAGACGACAAGGAGTACAATTAGTAGTTTATAGTAGGTAGAGTTCCTTCAAAGTAAAACTATCTTTATCTTCGACTTAAAAAAAGAGGCTTCCTTTAAAAAAAAAACAAAAGGACCTGGAGATCTAACTGGGTCTAAGAGAATACTTCCTTTTAGAAAGTGCTAAAACTGCCCGAGATTTGTTTTTCACATTTAGATTTTCTGTCACTAAATGACTTTTAACCATGTCTCAGGTATTAGAACAAATGTGAGGTAACAGACAATATCTATTTTACTATGTTTTATTATTCTGAATAGAATCTAATCCAACCAAACCCGCAACAACCACAGATAATTTTAGCCTAGAAAAAAATTCTTTAAATCACTGTATGCATTTGTAATTGGACTTTAATGTTGAATTATATTTTAAATATTTTCCTAAAAATTCCTAATTATTAAGCATACATTCCATCATTTCCAATCTGATTTTTTTAAATTAATAAATGCTTTTAACTATCACTATGTTTTTAATGATTGATATTGACCACAAAGAGAACTACAAGTGAAGTAAGATTCCTCTAGGCCTTCAGAGGGGAGTGCATAGTGAGTTAGAGTATGAAGTAGCTGATGTGGTGAATTTCCTTCCATTATAAGAGTCTGATGTTTAAAAGGTCAGTCTGATATGGAAAGAGCCTAATATGGAAAAGGTCAGTTTTCATTCTAATCCCAAAGAAAGGCAATGCCAAAGAATGTTCAAACTAGTGCACAATTGCAGTCATCTCACACGTTTGCAAAGTGAAACTGAAAGTTGCTCAGTAGTGTCTGACTCTTTGTGACACCATGGACTGTAGTCCGTGGAATTCTCCAGGCCAGAACACTGGAGTGGGTAGCCATTCCCCTCTCCAGGGGAATCTTCCCAAACTAGGATTGAACCCAGGTCTCTTGCAAAGTAATGCTCAAAATTCTCCAAGCCAGGATTCAATGGTATATGAATTGAGAACTTCAAGATGTTCAAGATGGATTTAGAAAAGGCAGAGGAAGCAGAGATCAAACTGCCAATACTCACTGGATCATCGAAAAAGCAAGAGAGTGTCAGAAAAACATTTACTTCTGCTTCATTGACTACGCTAAAGCCTTTGAGTGTGTGGATCACAACACACCATAGAAAATTCTTAAAGAAATAGAAATAACAGACCACCTTACCTGCCTCATGAGAAATCAGTTATGGAGGTCAAGAAGCAACACAGAACTGGACATGGAACAGACTGGTTCCAAATTGGGAAAGGAGTATGTCAAGGCTGTATATGGTTACCCTGATTATTTAACTTATATGCAGAGCACATCATGAGAAATGCAGGACTAAATGAAGCACAACCTGGAATCAAGATTGCAGAGAGAAATATCAATAACTTCATATATGCCAATGACACCACCCTTATGGAAGAAAGCGAAGAACTAAAGAATCTCTTGATTAAACTGAAAGAGGAGAATGAAAAAGTTGGCTTAAAACTCAACAGTCAGAAAATTAAGATTATGGTATCTGGTCCCATCACTTCACTGCAAATAGATGGAGAAACAATATAAACTGTGACAGACTTTATTTTCTTGGTCTCCATAATCACTGCAGATGGTGACTGCAGTCATGAAATTAAAAGATGTTTGTCTTTGGAAGAAAAGCTATGGCCAACCTAGACAGCCTATTAAAAAGCAGAGACATTTCTTTGCCAGCAAAGGTCCATTTAGTCAAAGCTATGGTTTTTCCAATAGTCATGTATGGATGTGAGAGTTGGACCATAAAGAGGGCTGAGTGCCAAAAAATTGATGCTTTTGAATTGTAATGTTGGAGAAGACTCTTGAGAGTCCCAAGGAGATCAAACCAGTCCATCCTAAAGGAAATCAGTCCTGAATATTCACTGGAAGGACTGATGCTGAAGCTGAAGCTCTAACACTTTGGCCACCTGATGCAAAGAACCAATTCATTGGAAAAGACCCTGATGCTGGGAGGGATTGAAGGCAGGATGAAATGGTTGGATGGCATCACCAACTCAATGGACAAGAGTTTGAGCAAGAAGTTGGACCATAAAGAGGGCTGAGTGCCAAAAAATTGATGCTTTTGAATTGTAGTGTTGGAGAAGACTCTTGAGAGTCCCAAGGAGATCAAACCAGTCCATCCTAAAGGAAATCAGTCCTGAATATTCACTGGAAGGACTGATGCTGAAGCTGAAGCTCTAATACTTTGGCCACCTGATGCAAAGAACCAATTCATTGGAAAAGACCCTGATGCTGGGAGGGATTGAAGGCAGGATGAAATGGTTGGATGGCATCACCAACTCAATGGACAAGAGTTTGAGCAAGCTCTCAGAGTTGTTGATGGATGGGAAGCCTGGCATGCTACAGTCCATAGGGTCTCAAAGAGTAAGACACGACTGAGCAACTGAACTGATATTTAAAAGTTTGTCTAAAAGTAGAAAAAGTGTTAGTCAATCAGTCATTTTTGACTCTGCAACCCCATAAACCTAGTTTGCCAGGTTCCTCTGTCCTTGGAATTCTCCAGGCAAGAATACTGGAGTGGGTAGTCATTCCCTTTCCACGGGACAGGCTTCACCCAGGGACTGAACTCAGGTCTCCAGCTTTAGAGGCTGTTTCTTTACCATCTTGAGACACTAGCGAAGCCCAAAAGTAGAAAGTATGGTGAATTAGAAGCAAACACACTGTTAAAAAAATCAAGTACACCTTAGTACACAAATTATCTAATATGCATTAGCTGAGAGCATGTTAGAGGCCAGGCATTGGTTTACAGAAACAAAAGACACAGTCTCTGTCCACAAGGACTTCACAAACCACTGAGAAAAATCAATAAGCAACTGCTAGTACAGGGTGGGAGAAGGCAATGGCACCCCACTCCAGTGCTCTTGCCTGGAAAATCCCAAGGACGGAGGAGCCTGGTGGGCTGCAGTACATGGGGTTGCTGAGAGTCAGGCACGACTGAGCGACCTCACTTTCATTTTCATGCATTGGAGAAGGAAATGGCAGCCCACTCCAGTGTTCTTGCCTGGAGAACCCCAGGGACGGGAGAGCCTGGTGGGCTGCCGTCTATGGGTCGCACAGAGTTGGACACGACTGAAGCAACTTAGCAGCAGCAGTACAGGGTGACCAGTGTTAGGTAAGAGAGAAATTCATGTAGATTCTGAGCCAATGGAAGACAATCCCCTACCCCCCTAACCTGGGGGATACCCAGAGTGGAATAAGTAGCAGTAGGCATTGGCTCAGTGGAGAGGGAGGAAGGTTCTCTCAGGCAATAGGAAGAGCAGAGCAAAGCATCAGAGGAAAAGAAAGAACTGTGTGTATTTGAGGAAATCAGGTTTATAGCAGGAATAAAAGATTAGTGGTAGCAAACAGCAAGAGAGGAGGCTAGAAAGGTAAACAGCTTCAGAGCACAAAAGGCCTCAAACTAATAAAATGCTTTTATATTTCCATTCGTATTCCTCAATGCCCCATAAAGCGTGCTATTTAATCTCTTTAACTACCATATTCAAAAGATTTGAGAAGTTTATTATAAATGTTTTATTTAGAAGTATTTTACAAAGCCTATGAACTCCCATCTTTGGAGCAAGTTCTACCTGTGCAGCAAATCATTTTTGTCAACCTCACTTTGACAGTCTTTATGTTTGAATTGTGCTATTTAATCATGTTAACAGAAAGCAAGCCTCAACAGCAAAATACTAAGAAAGATTTTATTTTCTCAGTAGTTTTCCAGTAGCTTCATGTTTGATATTCAAACTCAAAAATTGACATCACTTCTCAAATATACTCAATGACTTTAGGAACCACTGTAATTGTGGTACCAGTCCAGCCAGAAATATGAAATTTATCACACAAGCAAGATGATGCTAAAGCAGTCAAAGACACGCTCTGGGCACACTTCTAGCGCAGCCTTTTGGGTTGGTGTTAACTAGCATAACCAGAAGCATGGTACCTAGAATGGAAAGGACATGACCACCTATAATTGTGTGAACTGGAAATTTCTTTACCTCACTAGCCTCAATTTCCTCATTTCTCAAGTTGGAACAATTCAGACCTATCAGGGTTGTTCTAATGAAAATTAGAACTTCAGAACTAGTATTTACTAAGTTTGGCAAGCCATGGGCACTCAATGGAGATGGATATGATTAATATGCGCACAATGATTTTATCCCTGCAACTGCTGCTCCTTAGTTGCTTCAGTCATGTCTGACTCTGTGTGACCCTATGGCTCCTTTGTCCACGGGATTCCCTAGGTAAGAGTTCCGGAGTGGATTGCCATGCCCTCCTCGAAGGGATCTTCCCAATCCAGGGATCAAACTCAGGTCTCCTGCATTGCAGGAAGATTCTTTACTGCTGAGCCACCAGGGAAGTCCAATTTTATCTCTACTGAGGTCCTTTAGACCTCTAGCTATTGAGAACCAACGAAATTTCAAGGCAGTCAGTAACCTCACTCTTCATGCTCAATTCACCATGACACCTTCCTAAAAGGCCTTTTCTTTTCAGCTCCAATGTAGTCTGTCATTTCTTATTTTTGAGCATGTGGCTCAGTAAGTCAGGACCCTCCTGTAAGGGCAACTTGTTACGATTTATGACTAATATGCTGCATTCTATATTTATCTCTTGGATGACAACTCAGGTCCCTGAGTCTTCTTTTCAAGAGGCAATCATAGTATCATTTCCATTGAACAGGGAATTAAAACACTATAATCTCTCAAAGTCGTTATTTTCAAATATAGTTAAAACATTGATTAACTCTCCTTCTCTTCCCTTTGAACACAAAGAATTCAGACTGCACAGATGAGAAGGGGTAAGACAAGTGAAGTGAAATAAATCCTGGAGCTAGACATAGCCTCATCTTCTTAAGAGGTTATTCAACAGGTTTATTCAATGGGTCTGTGACTTGCTTAAAGTATGCAAAGGTATCAAGTGAGATGAAGGACCTGACTTCAACCCACCAGATCCTGGTAGAACTCAGAAATACTCTTCCCTCCAGATGACACTTTTTTTCACTAGAGAATCTGTGTTTATACATAAGAGTTTACATATTCTGCAGCATAGCCAAGTAGAAAGAGCACAGGTTTAGGAGTCAGATAAACATAATTAATCCTACTCTGTGCATCCCATAGACGGCAGCCCACCAGGCTCCCCCGTCCCTGGGATTCTCCAAGCAAGAACATTGGAGTGGGCTGCCATTTCCTTCTCCAATGCATGAAAGTGAAAAGTGAAAGTGATACTAATTTTGTGAATACAGGCAAGTGCTCTAAACCACTGTTTGTTCATCTGCAGAACAATCAAATCATCGTATGGATACTGAAAATGTCTCCTTATTGAAAAATTCAGACTTAAATTGAAGAAAGTAGGAAAAACCACTAGATCATTCAGGTATGACCTAAACCAAATCCATTATGACTATTCAGTGGGAGTGACAAATAGATTCAAGGGATTAGACCTGATAGAGTGTCTGAAGAACTATGGACAGAGGTTGATAACATTTTACAGGAGGCAGTGATCAAAACCATCCCCAAGAAAAAATGCAAAAAGGCAAAATGGTTGTCTGAGGAGGCCTTACAAATAGCTGAGAAGAGAAGAGCACCAAAAGGCAAAGGAGAAAGGAAAGATATATCCATCTGCATGCAGAGTTCCAAAGAATTGCAAGACAGATAAGAAAGCCTTCCTCAGTGATGAGTGCAGAGAGATAGAAGAAAACAATAGGATGGGAAAGACTAGAGATCTCTTCAAGAAAATTAGAGATACCAAGGGAACTTTTCATGCAAGGATGGACATAATAAAGGACAGAAATTGTGTGTACCTAATAGAAGCAGAAGATATTAAGAAGAGGCGGCAAGAATATACAGAAGAACCATACAAAAAAGATCTTAATGATCCAGATAACCACAATGGTATGATCACTCACCTAGAGTGATATTCAGATATCCCAGAATGCAAAGTCAAGTGGGTCTTAGGAAGCATCACTATGAACAAAGCTAGTGAAGGTGATGGAATTCCAGCTGAGCTATTTCAAATCCTGAAAGACGATGCTGTGTAAGTGCTGCACTCAATATGCCAGCAAATTTTAAAAACTCAGCAATGGCCACAGGACTGGAAAAGATCAGTTTTCATTCCAATCCCAAAGGAAGGCATGCCAAAGTTCAAACTACCACACAATTGCAATCATCTCACATGCTAGCAAAGAAATGCTCAAAATTCTCCAAGCCAGGCTTCAGTAGTATGTGAACCATGAACTTCCAGATATTAAACCTGGATTTAGAAAAGGCAGAGGATCAAATTGCCAATATCCATTGGATCATCAAAAAAGCAAGAGAGTTCCAGAAAAACATTACTTCTGCTTTATTGACTAGGCCAAAGCCTTTGACTGTGTGGATCAAAAAAAAAAAACTGGAAAATTCTTACTGCTGCTGCTGCTGCTAAGTCACTTCAGTCATATCCTACTCTGTGCAATCCCATAGACGGCAGCCCACCAGGCTCCCCCGTCCCTGGGATTCTCCAAGCAAGAACATTGGAGTGGGCTGCCATTTCCTTCTCCAATGCATGAAAGTGAAAAGTGAAAGTGAAGTTGCTCAGTTGTGCCCGACTCTTAGTGACCCCATGGACTGCAGTCTACCAGGCTTCTCCATCCATGGGATTTTCTAGGCAAGAGTACTGGAGTGTATTGCCATTGTCTTCTCCGGGAAAATTTTTAAAGAGATGGTAATACCAGACCACCTTAAGTGCCTCCTGAGAAATCTGTATACAGGGCAAGAAGCAAGTCTGAACTGGACATGAAACAACAGACTAATTCCAAATAGGGAAAGGAGTACATCAAGGCTATATATTATCACCCTGCCTATTTAACTTATATGGATAGTGCATGATGTGAAATGCTGGACTGGATGAAGCACAAGCTGGAATCAAGATTGCAGGGGGAAATATCAATAACCCCAGATACGCAGAGGACAGCACCCTTACGGCAGAAAGCAAAGAACTAAAGAGCCTCTTGATGAAAGTGAAAGAGGAGAATGAAAAAACTGGCTTAAAATGCAACATTCAAAAAATGAAGATCATGGCATCTGGTCCCATCACTTCATTGCAAATAGATGGGGAACAATGATAACAGTGACAGACTTTATTTTCTTAGGCTCCAAAATCAGTGCAGATGGTGACATAGCCATGAAAGATGCTTGCTCCTTGGAAGAAAAGCTATGACCAACCCAGACAACATATTAAAAAGCAGAGACATTACTTTGCTGACAAAGGTCCATCTAGTCAAAGCTATGGTTTTTCCAGTGGTCATCTATGGATGAGATAGTTGGACCATAAAGACAGCTGAGCACTGAAGAATTGATGCTTTTGAACTGCAGTGTTGAAGAGGACTCTTGAGAGTCCTTTGGACTGCAAGGAGATCAATCAAGTCAATCGTACAGGAAATCAATCCTGAATATCCATTACAGGGACTGATGCTGAAGTGCCAGTACTTTGGCCACCTGATGAGAAGAGCCAACTCACTGGAAAAGAACCTGATGCTGGGAAAGATTGCAGGCAGGAGGAGATGGAGACAACACAGCATGAGATAGCTGAATGGCATCACCGACTCAATGAATAGGCGTTTGAGCAAGCTCCCTGGAGTGCTGCAGTTCATGGGGTCACAGAGTCGGACACGACTGAGCAACTGAACTGCACTGAAGGATCACTGGGCTATGTAGAACAGAGCTTGGCAAACTAGGGCCAGTCACCTGATTTTTTTTACCTCCAGTGAGTTAAGAATGTTTTGTGCATTTTTTAATGCTTAAAAATTTTTTTTATTTTAGTTATATAAGAACCTCAACAATATTTTTGATTTTGCATCTTGGCCCTCAAAGCAATTTTACAGAAAATGTTTGCTGGCCGTTGGTTTAGATGAATAAGTAGACTAGGAATCCAATGTATATACTGTATGTACTTGGGACATCAAGTTGCTTAATAAACTTATTTCTCCTCCTTTGAGGGAATAATTGGCTTTGCACAATAAGCACTACTGTAAAATAAGTTCTTTTTATGTGCTTAACAGTTTTCATCACTCATAAAGTTTGTGGTATTGGAAAAATTATTAACATCTCTGGAGAATCAGTTTGCCTTTCTTCAAAATGGGAAAATTGCTATAATTTTTTTACAGGTTTTTCTCAAAAAAAAAAGAAGCTAATTATTTCAAGCAAAGGAAAATGTCTGATATTTTCAGCTATTTTACAGAAAGCAGTTCTTTGTAGGCTTACTAATATACAGATACACACATATATATGGAAATTCACCCCCATCCTACCATCTAGAGATAATTACTGCCAGCATACGTTGGAATATTGCCTTTCATTTATTCTCACACTTTCTCTAAGACTCCTACTCTGCACCCAGACATCCTTGCAAGTAGGTAATGAAGTTATGACCAGTTAAATGTATATTGGGAGGAACATATGAAATTTTCAAAAACTCTCTTAAGAGCAGAGAGCGGGCTTCCATTTGATTGCCTTCCTCCATTGTACTGGCTACAATGCAGAGAGGAGGGATAAACTAGGCTACCTTTTTGGACCATGAGGGTGAAGCGCCACCTACATCCCTAAGGATGTAGGGAACCCTAGAGATGCTACAGGAATAACTCAAGTCTTTAAAAATTGATGAAGACATGACGCCAGGTCTGGATAGCCTTCTTACCCCAGGACTATTTTCCCCATCCTTCTCATGGTTTGTTTTGGTCTTTGTTCTCTTACATGCAGACGCTCTCATCTTACTTCATACACACTCTCTTGGTGGGTGTTGGAAGGATAGTTTGAAATAGATCAAAATGTTACCAGTGATTTTCCCTGAGTGGTGGGGTTAAAGTGACTTTCAATTTTTAATCTATGCTTTATTTTCTAATTATTTTACAGTGAATATATAATGATGCTGCTACCAGAAAAACATTTTTTAAAAAGTGGCATATTGCTTGAAATGTCCTAGTCTTAGGGTTCAACGATGAAAATACCCATGATTTTACAGTAGAATACAAGAATACCTAAAAATAAGACTTAGTTTCTCTCAAATATCCCTGAGAACAGAAGGGATTGTCACACATCAGTCTTCACTAAGCTCTACTGATAATGTTGATTTTGACAACCAAAGTGCTGTTGAGAGAAGTCATATCAGTCTGAAAAATAAACAATGGTTTGGATGCTACAGAGGTTAGCTAATGGAGTCATTAAAAAAAAAATAGGAAAAATTTAACATAGATTTAGAAATTATTCCTAGGCATATGATACCATGATTGAAAGTGCTAAATGTTATTACAAACAGCTTTTTAAAGATCACTTTAAAAGCAGCTTCACATAAGATTACTCTGTGGAGGTCATATTTGTATTACAATAAGACTAGAAAAAATAAATAAGCCAATCTTCCTAATGTTAGTGGATGTGCAACAATGGCCTGGGATAAAATTTAAAGATAGAGCATTACCTATGATTTACGAAGGCATTTGCTGTTGTTTGTTGTTGATTAGTGACTAAGTCATGTCAGACTCTATGCGACTCCATGGACTGTAACCTTTAAGGAAAGCAAAGTATCTCTAACAAATCAGAAAACTATGTGCTTTGGAAAACTGACCAATGGCTCAAAAAGTAGTTCTAGTGAAGACACACATGACAAATAGATGCAAAACATCACACTGAAGATTCTTTAACCAAGAATCTTTACTATTATGTTCAAGTGTTTGAACATAATACAGTATTGACAGGGTGAAGAAGTAGATTTAGCCTTATGATCCAGTGATCCCACTGCTGGGCATACACACCAAGGAAACCAGAATTGAAAGAGACACACGTACCCCAATGTTCACTGCGGCACTGTTTATAATAGCCAGGACATGGAAGCAACCTAGATGTCCATCAGCAGATGGATGGATAAGAAAGCTGGGGTACATATACACAATGGAGTATTACTCAGCTATTAAAAAGAATACATTTGAATCAGTTCTAATGAGGTGGATGACGCTGGAGCCGATTATACAGAGTGAAGTAACCCAGAAAGAAAAACACCAATACAGTATACTTACACATATATATGGAATTTAGAATGATGGTAATGATAAACCTGTACGCAAGACAGCAAAAGAGACACAGATGTATAGAACGGCCTTTTGGACTCTGTAGGAGAGGGAGAGGGTGGGATGGGTTGGCAGAGTGGCAGTGTAACATGTGTGATATCATAAGTGAAACGAATCGCCAGTCCAGGTTTGATGCAGGATGCAGGATGCTTGGGACTGATGCACGGGGATAATCCAGAGAGAGGGTGTGGGGCGGGAGGGTGGAGGTGGGGGTCGGGATTGGGAGTTCATGTACACTCATGGCTAATTCATGTCAATGTGTAACAAAACGAATACAGTATTGTAAAGCAAAACAAACTAAAAAATA